>CAJQZJ010011617.1:4784695-4807813 GCA_907164525.1 Lophiomys imhausi
GAGGATACCCATGTAGAGAACCAGTCTGTACAGGCTGGGTAGCCACACCACACCCAAAAGGGAGTCAGAACACAAATCAAAAGAATCCTAACATTCACGAACACGATGTCCAAGGGAAGGAGCTAGAAGGTGCCAGTGCTCCAGTTTACATACATGTGATGGAACTTGAACATGCGAGAGAACAAGGCTGATCCCATGTGAAGGGAGCCGCCAAAACAGCAGAGAGATGCTCAGTGTGTGTGGCTGCCATCTGTAGGATGTCGTCACATTTACTGTTTTATATTTTAAAATGTTTTATTATTTAAAAACATGTGTATATGTATGTATCTGTGTGTGAGTTTGTGCATGTGAGTGCAGTCTCCAGTGTCTGTGGAAATCAGAAAGGGCTATGGGACCCCTTGGAGCTGGATTATCTGCAATGGCTACTGGGCGCTCTTGAACACCAGTAATCACTTTTAAGTTTATTTATTAATTCAAGTTACATCTCCGTCACAGCTCCCTCCCTCCACCCCTCTCAGTTCCACCCTCTCATCCTCTCCCACCTATCCTACTCCTCTGGTGTGGGATGCCCTACATATCAGCCCCCCTAAGTTCATCAATCACATGAGGGCCAATTTTTCTTTCTTTTCTTTTTTTTTTTGTGGTTTTTCGAGACAGGGTTTCCCTTTGTAATAGCCCTGGCTGTCCTAGACTCCCTTTGTAGACCAGGCTGACCCCGAACTCACAGAGATCCACCTGCCTCTGCCTCGCAAGTGCTGGGATTAAAGCCATATGCCACCACACCCAGGTGTCACTTATTTTTAAAAATATTTATTTTTATTATTTTAATTATGTGTATGTGTGTGTGTGTGTCATGGTATATACACATGAATGTTAGTGTCCACATAGGTAAAGACATGTCAGATTCTCTTGGAGTTGTGGTTACAGGCAGTTATAGGCTACTTGATGTGGTTGCTGGGAAGCCAACTCAGGTCCTCAGGAAGAACTGTGTGTGCTTTTATCGCCCAAACCATCTTTCCAGTCCCAAAGCTTTGTTGCCTTTTCTTTATTTTGCTTTGTTTTGTTTTTGAGACAGGGTCTCACTATGTAGCCCTATCTGGCCTAGAATTTGCTATGTAGACCAGGCTGGCTTTGAATTCACAGAGATCTGTCTACCTCTGCCTACTTTATATTTTTCATCATTATTAAAATCTGTATAGCCAGGCAATGGTGGCACACACTTTTAATCCCAGCTCTTGGGAGGCAGAGGTAGGTAGATCTCTAAGTTTGAGCCAGCCTGATCTATAGAATAGATTCCAGGATAGCCAGGGCTACTCAGAGAAACTGTATGGGGGGGGGGCTCTAAAGAAAAGCATTCTCAAGTCAGGCGTGGTAGGGCACACCTTTAATCCTACCTTCTGAATGTAGAGGCAGGCAGATCTCTGTGCATTCCAGGCCACCATAGTCTACATAGTAGGAGACCCTGTCTTAAAAAACAAAACAACAATTCAACAAAAAAAGAAAAGGAAAGGAAAGCATGCCCAATGTTTATGCCACATCTATCTTTGAGAATATGGACTAGTCAACACCAGTACTGATCCTGTGACATTAGAAAGTTGTTTTCGGGGCTGGAGAGATGGCTCAGAGGTTAAGAGCTGACCACTCTTCCAGAGGTCCTGAGTTCAATTCCCAGCAACCACATGGTGGCTTACAACCATCCATAATGAAATCTGGTGCCCTCTTCTGGCCTGCAGGTATATCTGCAGACAGAACATTGTATACATAATCAATAAAATCTTAAAAAAAAAGAAAGAAAGAAAGTTGTTTTCTGGGGCTGGAGAGATGACTCAGTGGTTAAGAGCACTGGCTATTCTTCCAAAGGACCCGGGTTCAAATCCTAGCACCCAAATGGCAGTTCACAGCAGTCTGCAATTGCCGGGCATGGTGGCACATGCCTTTAATCCCAGCACTCCAGAGGCAGAGACAGATGGATCTCTGTGATTTCAAGGCTAGCCTGGTCTACAAAGTGAGTCCAGGACAGTCAGGGCTACACAAAGAAACCCTGTCTCAAAAAAAAAGTTGTTTTCTGTTTAAAAAAATTAACATTACATATTTGAAAAATTTTGAAGAGTGCTTTATGAACATTTCCTGGTCAAGTGCACAGGCTACTTGATTTTGAGCTTGCACACTGTGAGACCCTTATCAGGTGAAACTAGACCATCATATCTCTTAACCCCAGGCACTAACTCTTACTCCTTATTTTTTTCCTGTTATTCATAGAAATTAATTACAAATGATGAATGGAATATTACTACAGTTCAGAGATGAAAATGTACAAAGACATTTGCAGCAAAAGGACTACACTCATCTCTACGGCCTTTGATAACTTTATTCGTTTTTTCAGAGAGACCTTACGGATTGGCAGACACAGAAGGTGTCTTGTTCCCTTTGTGTAAACAGTTGCAGAAGACTTACCTGTTCTACACTTTGCTCCTTTCACCTAACAGTGAATCTTGGAGATCTCACGAGAGGATGCAAAGATTTCCTTGCTTTTTTTATTCAGAGATTGGTGTGCTGA
This sequence comes from Lophiomys imhausi, assembly GCA_907164525.1. Taxonomy (NCBI): domain Eukaryota; kingdom Metazoa; phylum Chordata; class Mammalia; order Rodentia; family Muridae; genus Lophiomys; species Lophiomys imhausi. Next base: position 4,787,253 of record CAJQZJ010011617.1, read on the forward strand.
GGTGTGCATTTATTCTGATTTAACTCAGGTTCATATTTTCTTGGATGTTTGTTGTCATGAATGTGTGTGTGTGTGTGTGTGTGTGTGTGTATGTGTGTGTGTGTGTGTGTAGCTTCAAGATTTACTCTGATTATGGGATTGCTCACTAGAATGTGTATGCATTTGCAATTTTGGGTGTATGTGATAGTGCATGCCTTTAATCTACTCTCTACTCTAAGAGCAGAGGCAAGAGAATCATGAATTTGAGGTTGGCCTGAGTTACATAGAAAGACTCCCTTTCCAAAACCATGCCCATCTCAGATTTATTTTTCTTAGTTAATATAAAATGTGAAGACTGCCTTAAGATCTTTTCAAACTTGTTCTCCAAATTCCCCTCCATTGATCACTGCTGCAAGCCCTGTGAGCTATGTTCTGCCCGGTTCTCGAGACCCCAAAGACCACCTAGGAGCCAATTCCGATGTAAATACATGAGAGTTGTTTATTCAAGCTCAGAGATTGGACCCTCAACACTCACTGACATAGCAGTTTGAGTTGAGAGCCCCCAGACCCAAAAGTACAGAGTTTATATATAGACTCAGACAAAGAAGCAGGTTCTTTACCATATGATTGGATGACATTTGGGTAGCTAGTCATGTCCATTTCTGATTGGCTCGTTGCTACTGACTAACCAGCTGTGGTCACTTTGACTATCAGAAAGTTTGTTTAGACTTTTTAGGTGCTTTCTCTTTTTTTTTTCTGTTTAGATTTTTTTTATTCTTTTTTTTCCTTTATTTTTTATTTCTTCAAGTTACATCTCAATCGCAGTCCCCTCCCTATTCCCCCTCCAGTCCCACCCTCCCACCCTCATGGGTGCTTTCTCAGAGTGAGCTATCTGGTGATGACGAGGGAACACCCCTGGAATACAAGGTCAGGTTCATTTTGTTGTTGTTCTGGAACTGGCAGTCAGCTCTGAGTCAAACTTAATACAAAATGGAATCTTTTTTCAAGATGGATTCAATCAGGCTTCACAGCTACGCTTGTCTCAGGAGTGTGAGAGGCCAGGCATGGAGGCCCAGGCCTTAATGCCAGCACTCAGGAGACAGAGGTAGGAAGATTTCTGTGAGTTTGATAACAGCCTTGCCTACAGAGTGAGTTCCAGGCCAGCTAGGGCTCCCTAGAGAAAATCTGACTAAAATACCAAACAAAAAATGTGGGCTTCTCAGGAATCTGATTCAGGCCCAGGAGTGAGGTGGAGGGGGGTGGGTGACTCAAGGTCACAGACTCTGTGAATCCTGGTCACAGGTTAGCACATACAGCTGCAGCTGACTGGGTGGGATGCCTGACGAGCCATCCACAGCAGAGATGTCCTGAGTCGCAGCTGTTTGTCTTCTTGGAGAATGTAATTCCAGGCCTTATAGGCTGTGACCTCACACCTCTGGAAGGAGACCAGGTACTACCTGTAACAGTGCTGGGAGGTGCAGCTGGATTCCTTCTAGAAAGCTGTGCCCAGTCATAATTCAATTCCAATTATTGTTGGGTTGTGAATGCAAAACCTGGGTCCATGAGGTGGTGGGTTTTACTTGCCCTGTGTAGATGCAGCACAACCATTCTGCTCCTTCAAGCAATCCTGAAGCTGCTCAGAGCCCTCTCCAGCTTCTGGCGTTACCTGTCTCACAACTGCGAACACGACCACATCTGTAGCTGGGTTTGGCCTTCAATTTGTGCCAACATCCTTTTATATTTAACGCAGTCTTGGCTTGTGAGTGTTCTGGTAGCCTCATCGGGACCCTCTGCTCTTCTAGAACATTCTCCTATAATTGCTTTCTCTCTTTCTGTCACTTGTGGTGCAGATGCTTTCCTCAGCTAACCTAAACTCGACTCTCATATGTCCACATCAGGCACTGTTCAGGAAGTCTGGGAGCTGTGTCATTGCAGCTCCACTCTTCTCTTCAGACACAGGTGCCAAGCAGCAAATCAGGCAACAGGGACTAAGTAGGCCTTGCTGCTCGCCCCCTTCAGTTTGGCTAGCTTCCAGGTCCACTCTGAGGTGTGATGCCCTCCTCACAAAGCTGCATGCTTCATGCATATCTGATCATGATGTGTGCTGTGGGTGAACCCTGCTGGGGCCTCTGGCTCCACCTGTTGGGGATGTCCCAGCTCTTACCCAATGCCTTCTGGAGGCCAGATCAATCAATCTGTCTAAAGTGTGGGTTTGATACTCTTGCTTTCCCATGGTTTTCGGATTCTCAGGGATTAAGATTCCTGGCATTTTGCTTCTCTAGTACCTGCAGGTAGGGCTGAGGCATGTGCTTCTTCTCCAGTGCCCCTTTGAAGAGCCCTAGATACAATCCTAAGCCCAAGTGTGTGCTTCCTGTTAGGAGCTGCCCTTGTGTTTGTTGGTGGGTTAATACTGTGCTCTGCCTCCCTGAGGAATTTCACTTTCTCTCTTTCTTCCTCCGCATGTGGTTACGCATGCCTACAATCCAGAACTCAGGAGGCTGAGACAGGAGAGTGGTGAATTTGATGCCAACCTGAGGTACACAGTGAGATACTGTCTCTAAAACAAAGCAAATAAAATGAAACCCTAGAAAAGAAAGCCAAAACAAAAATGTATACATGACAAGCCGGGCGGTGGTGGCGCACGCCTTTAATCCCAGCACTTGGGAGGCAGAGGCAGGCGGATCTTTGTGAGTTCGAGGCCAGCCTGGTCTACAAAGCGAGTCCAGGACAGCCAGAGATATTCAGAGAAACCCTGTCTCGAAAAAAAACCAAAAAAAATGTATACATGACATTTCAAGCAAAGCAGACTATTTCAGATAATTGCATCAGAAATGAAGGCCAGCTGAAGGCATGGGGACAAAAGCATTGATCAGAGCAGAACAGATACAAGGTTTAATGAAGAAATGCATCATGGGAGACAGATGCAGGGGCTGAATTCAGAGAAAGGAGAGAGGGAGAGAGAGAGAAGAGGAGGGAAAGAGGAGAGAGAGGGAGAAAGAGGGAGGAAAGGAAGAGAGATCGAGAGCCTGCGAGAAATAGAGAGAGAGAGGAGGAGGAGGAGGAGGAGGAGGAGGAGGAGGAGGAGAGAAGAGTAGAGTAGAAGGACCCTGAGGAGGAGTTCTTTATAAAGGTTAAGGAGAGCTTCATAGTCTGACCTTTTGTTCAAGTGTGAGTTCATATCTGGACAGACAGGCAGGCACCTTATTATCTTGTTAAGTAGTAAATGTTATAAGCATAATTCATCATTACTAATTTGGGCCATGTGGCGTGAGGTGCATAGGCTCTAGGTGTGTGTGTAAGATGTCACAGGCCACTGGAGTCTGAAGGTTAATGTGGGATTTTCTGAGACATGGTCTCATGTGTCACAGGTTGGCCGTGAACTTGCTGTGCAGTTGAGGTTGATTTTGAAGTCATCGTCCTGCTTCAGCCTGAGGGCTGGGGTTACAGGTGTGCACCATCACACCTGGTATACTGGCTCCTTTTTCTGCTGACCAAAGCAGCTCCAGGAAGGATTTATTTTTATTTTTTGAGTTAGTTTGAGGTTAAAGTCTTCCATTTCTCACACTGGCAGAACTTGAAGCCACCCACTGCTACTTAAATAGCCTGATCTTACATTAAAAAAAAAAAAAAATCTACTGGAGATCCCAGGGGGTGAAACTGTTAGTGACTGGCACCTTCAAAGGATGCTGTGATGGGTGCTCATTGAGTACCTCAGTTAAGCAGCATGTCACCATTTCTTTTTATACTTGACACTCACACAGCATGAGGGCAATGGAGACAGATCTGCATTGCTTTAAATTCTGTGTTCCTGATAGGGGCTCAGCCTAACATGGTACTCTAAAAGTCCCTATCAGTTGTTTGAAATATACCTTGAGATTTAATATCTTTAAGTATCTTTGAAGTCCCTAGGTGATCTCAGCTCTGGCTGAGAGCCCTGCCTGTGTGCTCCACCTCCCCCCCACCCCCTCACCCCTGCAGCCTCCAGAAGGCACTGATGTTGCTTGTATTAATAGGCCTAGGTGGTGCTGCTGTAGGTGGCATTTCCCAGGGGACTGGGCTACCTGTTCTGGGTCTGAACAGCTCAGCTTCCACCGTATGTGACTTGTGCTCAGCTGGGAGCTGGTCTGGAGACGTGGCTGATTGCAAGGGAGAAGTGTCTGCTGGTGAATTGCCTTTACTGAAACAAAGCCAGGCAGAGAGGAGCCAGCAGAATTGCCTGCTGTCATCTGCCCTTTACTGAGATAAGAACTGTATCTACATTTCTGGGTTGTATGCTGTGTGGCTCTGCAGATGTGACCTGATACATGTGTTGCCCCAGATTTTTCTGTCTTGTTCCCAGAATTATGCTGTGACAAGAGTGGGTGACTGCCCTGCTCCCCTGCCATAGAGGCTGGGGCCCCTCCTGGCACAGACAGTGTAGGGCAGCTGTGCCAGCCCTGGGCTGCCATGAGCTATAGCTCACACACCATCCTTCATAAAAATCGCTGAGGAGGCTGAATTTCAAGTGCCCACTTTGCCCCATTTCCACTTCAAAGGGCTCTGATATCTTCATTAAAATTAATAAGAATCACACACCTGCTGTGAGCTGCCTACCTGCTCCTATCCTGCATGTCTGCAGAACAAACAGGAGCCTTGGGAGTAGTGGGCTGTAAGGATGGCAGATCACAACGGCTTCCAGCGTTCTGAGTGCCTAGTCGAGCTTCTCCACTTACAGGCGCAGGCTCTAAACATGTCCCAGGACAGCTGAGCTTGTGTGCATGTTCCATGTAGCTTGCTGTCCTGGGGAGCAGCCAGAAGGCCTTCCTGGAGGTAGGTAGGAAGAGCAAGCTTTGGTTGGAATCTCCTCCTGCAGGAGCTTTAGCCTTGCAACCATGCCACCACTTTGCCTATTTGAAGCTAAACCAAGTCCGTGTCCAAAAATGGAAGATGAGCAGCCAGTCTTGATGTCTCAGTGGCTTTTGTCTTTTCTTTTTCTTCAACACATGCAAACGAAAGGATAGTCCTATCAGCAGCAGCAGCAGCTGATCCCATGTGCAACTATTATGGTAGAGGATCAGGTAGCAAGAGGTGCCCTCTGATGCTTTGGGTAAACTAGGTTCTAAAGTAGCCCTGTGCTAAATAACTTTACCACCCTGGGTTGTGTGAGGACGAACTGTACACTTATACACGTGTGCTTGCACACATGTATAGAATGTATGCTCACACACATGCATGTATATCGTATATACATGTATATGTGGACATGCATGGATACATAAAACATGTGTAAATTACTATTGGTATGCTTGTATGCCTATATATATAATATGCACACATAAAATATTATGTACTTGTATGTCCACATATATGTGCATATGTACATATATGTAGAAATATTCTATATATGTGTGTTTATATTCACACATATATTTGTGTGTATGTATGGTATATGGCACACATGTATCTTTGCACATACATGCATATGAATGAATTCACATATTTTATATTGTGCACACACATATTTGCATATGCATCATGTCTGTATGATTATGAAGCATCTAGTTATATTTGTACAGTTATGCTTATGTGTGGTGCATATGTGTGTACTATGTATGCATATATGCATATGTGTGTTCGTTAGTTTTGTTTCTCTTGCTGTGATAAAGCATTCTGATCAACAGTAACTTATAGGAGAAAAGATACAAAGGATGTGCCTTCAGCATACAGGTTACAGTCCATCATTGAGGATGTCAGGGCAGGAACTCAAGGCAGGGACCCAGAGGCAGGGTCATTGGAGAAATTCTGTATGCTGGCTTGTTCTCCCACTCTTTTGCAGCTCATGCTTAGCTGGCTTTCTTATGTAGCCCAGGACCAGCCACCTATAGATAGTTCTGCTCATGGTGGCCTAGGCCCTCATGCATCAATTAACAAATCAAGGCAGTGCCCCACAGGTAAGTCCACAGGCCAGTCTAATCAAGGCAATTTCACAGTTGAGGCTTTCCTCTCAGAGGACTCTAGGCTGTGTCAAATTGACAAAGTGAATTTAGACAGTGTGTACATGTATAGTATGCATGTTCCTATGTATGTGCACTTGTATGTAATATGTATGTGTCTGTTTGCTGGGTGTGTGAATGTTTGTGTTGTTCTGCTCCAGACTTGACCCCAGCAGATGTTCTGCTCACAGCAGCTGCTCTCATTCTGCAGGAATGGGGTAGGGCCAGAGATGTTCATGAGGAGGCAATGGCTCAGTCTGCCTAGCTCAGCCTGTCTCACAAAGGCCTTCTTGTGAGTGTGCCCAATCTTCTCATGCTTGAGATATCATGGATTGGGGCCTAGTATTCAGGCTGAAGGTTTGGGGCAGAAGGGAATGGGGGCGGTAATCAGGAGAGATAGAACTGTCTGTCTGCTGCCCTGATTGCCACTGGCCAATGGACCTCACCTACAGCAGTCACAGCAGGACTTCAGGAGGCCATTGCTTGGCTTCCTGCAGGCCTGAAAGACCATGAGCCTTCACAAAACCTTCAGCCTAGTTCTTAGAAGTGTAGCCTTCCAGTACTGCCTGAGCCAGTGAAGAGTAGATTTAGGGCACTCTGTGGGTACCAGTGCAGAGGCAGAGTTCAGGTAAAGTCCCCTGTCCAATAGCTGAGGTGGGTTTGGAGCCCTGATGTGCAGTCAGGTGACTTTGGTCTTGGAAGAGTCTGGTCATTTGGTACCTGCCTACAATCTATACATGGCACTATGGCTTCCTGATACAGTGACCTAGGGTTCTGAGGACATTTAGGACATCCTTTGCAGGTGAGGAAACAGGTTTAAAGATGATTACAACTTATCCAAGGGTGTGTGAATGTGAAGCTGGAAGTGGTGGCTTACATCTTTAGTTGCAGCCCTTGGGAGGCAGAGGCAGGCAAATCTCCGTGAGTTCAAGGCCAGCCTGGACTACATAGTGAGTTCCAGGCCAGCTAGAATTCTTGTGACCTGGGATTTAGGTCTGGATCTTTCTGCATGTATTTTATGCTTGGAATCACTGGACAATAGTATTCACTCATTCACTGTGTGATCTGTGGAAGTCACCTTCCTTTTGGAACTTGCTTCTGTGCTGGAGCAGAAGATGGCTGGGCCAGTCAGCATGTGCCACCTCAGAGAGCCACAGATTAGGACTTGAATTATGGAGATTTGTTTTGTTGAGTGCTAGTAGTTGGAAATCCAAGATCCAGGTGGGAGAAGGGCTGTTTTCTCCATGGCATGCTGACAACAGCCATTTCCCTGTATCCCCATGTGACCTGTCCTCTGTGCATACTGGGTATCTTCTGTTAGAATGCCACCAGTGCTGTTGGATCAGGGACCAACCTATGACATCAATGAACATCCATGACTTTTTTTTAAAGATTCTATTCTCAAGTGCTGCAGAGCAGGACTTCACAGACATTTTACATGGACTGCTCAGCTCATCAAAAGATAGAAATGATGGGCTGGGATGTGATTCAGTCAAGTGGTTGTCAGGCAAGCATGATGACCTGAGTTCAGTCCCCCAGACCCCATGTGATAAAGGCACAGTGAGACATACGCATAATCCCAGCACTGAGGATAGAGCCAGCCTGGCCAAATTGGGAAGTCCTAGGCCAGTGAGAGAGCTTGTTTTAATAAACACCCGACCTTTGGCCTCCACATGCATGCACACATAAATAACACATATGTAAACATACATCATGGCAATGAGGATGATGTGATGTTGTGCTTAGCAGACCCACATAAATGTACTGTCCTGGCACAGCATACCAGAAGTGTCTGCATTTGTCCCTTAATGGTGGAGAAGGAAGCAGACCTGTGCTGGGGTACCATAGACCTCACTGCACCCCCTTACTTTCTCCTTCTGTCTTCAAGGAAGTCTCAGGCAGATTAAAGAAAGCAGGGTCCAAGCCAGTCCTAGCTGGCTTTGGTGCCCATCAATCACCTGGGACTGTGTTAAAGTGCAGGTGCATATCCACCCGGCCCCTGGGACGTCTATGTGGCTTGTCACACTTTCAGACACTGGAGTGACTCTGCCTGTGATGCTGAATGATTATTTCTGGGGACACGTGTGTCCCACCTGCTATGTGCCAGGTGCAATTCTGGGTGGTATGCCTGTTTCTCCAGCATCCAACTAGGGGCACACTGCCAACCCTCTTTCATAGGTGCAGGCCCAGCACCAGGGCCACTGAACCAAGCTCTGAGGTGGCACAGAGTCACTGAGCAAGGCTGTCAGACAGTGGGAAGGGGTAGGAGGGAGAAGATAAATGGCTCATTATGGGTATTTTCTTTGGAAATCTTTTACTACAGGATTTCAGCTTCTTATTTTAAAATTGTATTATTTTCTGTGTATAACTATTTTGCCTGCATATATGTTTATATTCTGTGATCCATATGTGTGCCTGGATTCAGAAGAAGGCATAAAATTCCTTGGAACTAGAGTTATGGTTGTGAACTGTCATACGGGTTCTGGGAACTGAACCCATGTCCTCTGAAAGAGCAACCAGTGCTCTTAACCACCAAGTCACCTTTCCATCTCCTTGCATTACATATGTTTTGAGACAAGGTCTCATCCTATAGCTCTGGCTGCCTTGAAACTCATTATATAGACAAGGCTGGCCTTGAACTGAATTCACAGGGACTTACCTGCATCTACCTCCCAAGTGCTGGGATTAAAGATATGAGCCACCACACCCAGCTTACATTTTTACTTTTTTTGTGGTCTCATGTAGCCTAAATTGTCTCTGAAACTACTATATAGTCAAGAATGACTTTGGACATCTGGTCTTATTACATGTCTCTCCCAGGTGCTGTGAGTACAGACATGTGCTGCCATGCCAGTTTATGCCAAGCTTGGGCTTGCATTTGGAGCTTTGTGCATGCAAGCAAGCTGTACACCGGCTCCAGACTCCAGGTTTACAGAGGTGACAACAAAGGTTCAGGGAGACCAAGCAACTTACCCAGGGTTGCTTCACTCTGTAAGATTAGAAGGATGTGCAGACTCAGGGCTGCCTCACTCCTTATCTCTCCAGACCTTGGCACCTCTTAAAGCAATGGTGTCAATGTTATGTGGGAGCTTGATAGCATTGTCCAGCACTCAGGGACCCAAGAAACTCCCTAAAGGCTACAAGCTGCTGCCTGTGCAAGCCAGCTGGCAGTGCTTGCTTTCCAGGGCTCCAGACTCAGATTCTGCCTCCCCGTGTCCTTCACATCCTCTGCGCTGCCTTGCTGCTGCCTCCACTGTGCCTTGTTTTCCACACTTGCTCTTTGGTTCCTGGGTACCCTGCTGGCAGGGCATGGCACCTGCACTTCCCGAAGGACAGGAGCTGGGTGTGGTGCCAGTTGGCACCAGGAGCCAAGTGTCAGCAACAGCTTTGAATCTCTGCTCCTGTTGGGCTGTGAGGGCTGGGGATGGGCTGAAGCCAAGTGTTCTCACAGCCTCAGGTTGTGGTTGACTTATGACAGCCAGGCTCATGCTGGACTCTCATTGCACACAGTCAGTGGGCTGAGTTGGACAACAGAGTGCTAATTGATTGTCCTGTTAAGGTGGGGATTTTTCAGGAAAGAATAACCACCCTGGGGCATTTGTGATGCAGGTGTTTTTCCTCTAGGGATTTTTGTGACGTTCATCCTGTCTGTCTGTCACCTCAGAGACCCAACCTTCTTCCACCTTATGTGGCTGGAAGGGCAAGAAGGCAGCGCTGTGGTGTGGCTTTTCCTCTACCACAACCTTGAACCACCTAGATATTTCTCAAAGGGAAGCAGCCCCACTGTGGACCAGACATCTCTGGCTTCCTTCCCATCTGCCCTACACAACACACAACAGATTGTACATACACACTCAGAATCCTCATTCTCTTTAGCCTTGCAGTAGCAGGCAACAGATCTCTCAAGGGCATTTAGTGGGAGCTGGCCTTTTCAGGGTAAGATATTTGGTTTTCATTTTCTAGGATCTACTACCCAGACCTTGTCCATATGGGAATGTGGCAAGCCTGGGTATTGGAATGACCCATCTGTTCTTTATATATAAGTGGAGTGTAGTGGGGTGGAGAGTCCACAGATGGCAGATGGCAAGCTGAATCTTATAGTCCCCAAACACTATGTGGACTTGGGCTAGATAGACCAGCTCAATGGCTGGCATGTGGGAATAGTGGCATTGGACTCCTGCATGTGGGGAGCTGCTGTAATCCCACCTCCACTGAGGGACTTTAGTAGGTCGTTTTGACATGTCCAATCTGTGGCATCCAGGCTTCTTCATGCAGCCAAAGACAGCTTCAACTACAGCTCAACACAAAACCACAAGCTTACTTAAAACATGAGATATTTCTCTGATTTCTTTAAAAACTAAACTGCATGGTCTAGCACAAACTATGCAGATGTCAGGGGAGTGTTACAATTTCAGAAGATTGGGCATGATTGCTAAGGTCTCTCCTTCCTTCCCTGTTTCCTAACTCACTGATCAGGCTCTGGCTGGCCGATACCCAACTGGGCCTGCTGCCTGCCCTGGTCTCAGCCTTTCTTCCTTCTGAACACCCTCCCCCTGACCTCCATAGAGCTTTGTGGAGTTGCTGACCACCCCGCCTCCCACCTTTTCTGTTTCCCTCTGATCCCTCTAGATTCCTTGTTTGCTGATGTCAAACCCTACTCTGCCCCCATCTCACACCCACTGCCTTTCTTCCTGCTTGTCTCCAGGATACTGGAACCCTGTGCCCTCTCTGGCTTTCCTGGCTTTAGGATGGATCACTCTGCACCTGGGCACCCAGGCTGGAAGCCTTGACCTCACCTCATATCCCATTACTGAGTTGCTGTCGACTCCCAGATACCTGCCAGTTAGGAAGCTTCTTTTCTGTCTCCTAGATGCAGTCTGGCTCACCATCAGTAGCCTCTGTGCCTGCCTTACCCACTTATCAAGGACGGCCAGGTTTTCCAAGCAGGAATCTGTTCTCTTCCTCTCTTCTTCCTGACTCTCCAGGGGCTCCCACTGCTCCATAGATGCACTGTGCCCTCTCACATGCTCTCCTCAGCCTCCAAATGGGTCAGGGCCCTTTGTCTGGGCCACCTCAGTGGATCTTTCCTCTCCTACAGTTGTACCTCTTCCCTGAATTTCAGTTGCCAGACTGTCCTCTGTGTCTTCAGCTCATACTCTGTACGCTGCTGGACCAATGACTTGTCCTGCCCTTCCACCCACAGAGGTGTTACCCACCATCTCCATCTGCCCTGGTGCCAGGAAAGTAGAATGTTTTTCAAATTAGCAGATCATGGCTCTAGACCTAGTTCTGCTCACTGAATCCTAGAACTGCCCCTCTGCAGCTGATCAGTTCTGGAAGCAGTGAAGGAGAATATGTTAATCGAATGTGCTTTGCAAGCAAGTGCTTTCTTCTCATGCTCTTTCCATGGATGGTGTGTTTTCTTTTCTTTTTCTCTTTCTTTTTTTTTCGAGACAGGATTTCTCTGTGTAGCCCTGGCTGTCCTGGACTCACTTTGTAGACCAGACTAACTAGCCTTGAACTCACAGAGATCCACCTGCCTCTTCCTCCCAAGTGCTGGGATTAAAGGCATGTGTCACCATGCCCGGCAATTACAGACAGCTGTGAACTGCCACGTGGGTGCTGGGATTTGAACCCGGGTCCTTCAGAAGAACAGCCAGTGCTCTTAACTGCTGAGCCATCTCTCCAGCCCTGGATGGTGTGTTTTCTGATCAGCCGTGCTCACTGGAGCCAGTGCTCTGTCCTTTGGACTTTATCTGCTCTGTACTGAGGGAACATTCCACCCACTCCAACACTGCTAGACCCTTTGGGGAAAGCTGTGCTATGGGGTGCTTTATCAGCACACAGTGGAGTCCTCCCTCCTGTCTGTCTTGAGAGCTATCTACACTGAGCTTCCATTTGTCCCTGTGACTCTAGGGGCAACAGAAGAGCAAAAGGTGATGGCATCTTGACCACCCATGAGCCTGTCCATGGTGAAGTTGGTGTTAGTCTCTTCCCCAGGGCTTCTCTGTATGCTTGCTTTCTACTGGGGCTTTGGTCATCATTGAGTTTCTGAAAAGATTACCAGGAGCATCACCAAGGGAGTAAGGACACTCAGGGAAGAATGTGGCACTTAGAAATATCTTCTGCCTTGATTTGTTATAGATCTGGGAGAGGACAGCTGGTCTCAGCTTTATTCCAGTGATCAGTGTTCTCTGGGGTCAGGTAAGGCAAGTCACTGCTCCATCTTGCAATGGATGAGAGATATCAGAAGGGCTGGAGGCCTTGTGTGACTAGAATGAATCCTTGCTGATAGGAAGCAAGAGCCTACACTGTGCTACAGACCTGCCAGTCATAGAGCATGCTGAGAGTATTCTGGTGCATCTCCCCGTGCCATCTGTCTCCTACAAATGCAACCAGAGAGTGCCCAGGGCTTTGCTGTTCCTGAGAGCATTCAGCTGTATCTGTATTTCAGAGTGATGCTTTTGGTTTGGGTGTGAGAACAAGCTTGGGAGACACCATTGAGCCAGGATACAGGTCAGGGACTTGCCCTTCCTGATCCAGGCTCAGAGGAGAGCTGGCCTTGAATGACTCAGGAATGTTGGTCTGACCTCCTCCGTTCTACCACCTGAGTGACTCATAGTCTCCTTTGGAAACAAAACCAGTGGACTACCTGTGAGGACTTATCCTCAGTCAGATATGTGACAGTCAGATATGTGCCCTTGAAGAGCTGTACTTTATGCAGTCTCTCCTTGTGTGCTTGTGTGCACGTGTGATGGTGAGAAGGGAGCACATCAGATCTCCTGTGCATATGTGATGGTGAGAAGGGAGCACATCAGATCTCCTGTGCATATGTGATGGTGAGGAGGGGTCGTGTCAGATCATGTGTGCATATGTGATGGTGAGGAGGGGGCGTCTCAGATCATGTGTGCATATGTGATGGTGAGGAGGGGGCGTGTCAGATCATGTGTGCAAATGTGATGGGGAGGGGGTGTGTCATATCATGTGTACATATGTGGTGATGAGGAGGGAGCATGTTAGATCATGTGTGCATATGTTATGGTGAGGTGGGAGTGTGTCAGATCATCTGTGCATTTGTGATGGTGAAGGGGTAGGATGTTTAATCATATATATGTGTGTGTGATGGTGAAGAAGGGGCATGTCAGATTGGGAATGTATGTTACACCTCATAATTTTCATAATTATGGCCTAATTATTTAAAAAAGGAATTATGAGTTCTGGGAGAAGGGGAAAAGGGTAGGAGGGGTGGAGGGAGGGGACTGTGATGGAGATGTAACTTGAAGTAATAAATAAACATTAAAAAAAAAGAAGGGGCATGTCAGATCACTTGTGCATCAATCAACTTTGACCTTATTGTTTTCTACAGGAGACATGGGGGACAAAGGACAGAAAGGCACTGTGGGCCGCCATGGAAAAATTGGTCCCATTGGCGCTAAAGGTATTTGTGCCACACTTCTTGCCCTATATTCCCTGCTGGGCTCATAATGTCTGAGAACAGCCACTGACTGTACCACTTTGCCCGGAGCTCTTGTTCTCATGTGTCACCCTGATAAACTCTGTTGTGGTATTCTCCTTTTTAAATTTTTTTTTTTCGAGACAGGGTTTCTGTGTGTATTCCTGGCTGTCCTGCACTCACTTTGTAGACCAGGCTAGCCTTGAACTCACAGAGATCCACCTACCTCTGCCTCCAGAGCCCTGGGATTAAAGGCGTGCGCCACCAAGCAATTACAGAAAGCTATGAACTGCCATGTGGGTGCTGGGATTTGAACCAGGGTCTTTTGGAAGAGCAGCCAGTGCTCTTAACCACTGAGGCATCTTTCCAGGCTGTTGCAGTATTCTTACTCCAGGGAAAGCAAAGGAATTGCTGGCTCTGTGAGCATCAAGACGGGTTGAATCTTACCAGCCTGCAGCACTTATGGAGCATTTAAGCTCCAGGGTGCATGATCCAGATACCAAATCATCAGCTACACCTTCCTTAATGAGCATAATGAGAAGATGAAAGACTTGAGTGGTCCGGATGGGTTGTGTTATGAGTTTGTTCCCCCGCCAGGTTTATTTTCCTAGTCTTTGAGACTGTGGAATGACTCTCAGCCTGAACAGGGTACAGGGTGCCACCAGCAGGTCTGAGAATGGAACTCCAGTGTCAGGCAACACCTGCTGCCTCATGGGACTTGTGCAACTATGGTGGGTTAGGACACCTTCCTGGTGGCCAGGACATTAGATACAAGGGAGTTAGGGAATGGCTGAGTACTGTACTGTCCTGTTTTGTGTTCTCTGCCCCACATTCAGTCAACAGATGTGTTCTGAGCACCTGGGCCTAGGAGCACACAGTGGTCATGTAGCTTTCTGTGTGGTCTCCCTGTGGACCTATTGTGAGTTGGCCATGGGGAGATAGAGTGTGGGTAACCAATGACTGGCAAAGAGCTGTGCTGGCCATCAGATGCAAGAAAGGAATTCAACCATGGTCTTCCTAGTTCTGCCTCCTGGGTTCTTGTACCAGAGCTGGTTGACTCTTGGCCCTGAGATATCTTGGTTTGGAATCGGAGCTGTGAGTTGGTTTGTCCTAATCCACACCATGGACCTGCTGCAGTGCTATGCTCTCCTTGTGTAAAGAGATCATTGATGAGAAGTGTTGGGGAAGTGGGCGCTCAACACTCTTCTCTGGGAACAACCTGCTGTCAGACATCATCCGGATAATCACAGGGTGCTAAGGGACATTCTCCTGAAGAGCATGGAGTGTTGAGGGCCATGCAGCCAAAAAACCTTTACAGAACTGAGACGAAGCATCGATCTCAGAAAAGCTGCCATTTTAGCTTTTCCAACTGCACAGTTAAGTAGCACCAACACATTCACAAAGTGACACAACCATGCCCACTGTTCCCAAAAGCTTTTTATCGCCCACTGAGACACTGCACCATTAAGCAGTAACTCCCTCCCTCCCCTTCCCATCTCTGACAACCCAGAGTCTGCTTTGTCCTTCTGTAGATTTGCCCATCTTATGTAACATACAGTGGGATTTGCCCTTTGTGGCTGTCTTGTTTCCTTTAGTACAATGCTGTCAGAATCCATCATGTGGCAGTTGTCAAAATTTCCTTATTTTAGGGCTGAGTGACATCTATTTCACAGATAAACCTTGTTTTGTTTACTTATTGTGAGAATTTCTTCCTTGGGGAGGCATAAGTGATATCTATCTCTTCCTCCTAAGGTCCCAACAAAAAACCAAAGTACTAACCCACCAAAGTTCAACCTAGAAAACACATGGATGTATTGGGCCTACCTACAGAGCACAGGTGAGGGGTTGCTTGCAGAACTGTGGAAAACCCCAAAGCAGTGACACTGGAACATCACATTGATGGATTCCCCCCTTCTATGGAAAGTTAACATTTTCTAGTCTACATGCTCTGGTACCTCTGAGACCCCAAGACTCTGAGGTCACATGAAATCAGGGAAGAACTACATGTAAATGGCTTACAGCAGTGGCTAGAATCTCAGGTAAGGGTCCACTGACCCTCCCCATTCTTCCATTAGTCACAATCTGATGGCATCTTGCAAGCAGGGACAACTGGTATGATAAAGATGGTGGGTGACTTGCTCAGAAGACTGTGCTCGCAGTCTGTGGACATTCAGGCCATCTGTCCCCACTGGCTGCTGTGGACTATGCTGCAATGAGTGAGGGGAAGGCAGAAGGAATGCATAGCCTTTTCTGCACAGCATGTGTGTTAGGCAGATCTCCAAGTCTCATGTGGAGACTGGGGCCACCCTTATTATGGCTTTGATTATTTGATTGGCTCTGTCTCCAGGGCTGTCACTTGGGTCTTGGCCAGGCTGGGGTTCTGATGGTCTTCAAGTCCCTGACAGAACACAGAAGAATGAGTTGAGCAAGGGCTGCTTAAATGCCTTACTCCTCATGTGAATGGACTGTAAATCTGCAGCCCTTCACAGAGACATTCTGTCCTCTGAGCAAGAGGGACAGTGCATCAGGATTCTAAAATGGTTGATGTAGACACACACAGACACACCCACAGACAGACAGACAGACAGACACACAGCTTGATCTCACAGTGGGTGAACAGCTCTGTTGTAATTGTGTTCTATACTGTGTGTGTGTGTGTGTGTGTGTGTGTGTGTGTGTGTGTGTGTGTGTTGAGGAGATTGAAAGCAAGGAATTACGAGGCTTGCCCTGCCTTCCAGGAGGTTAGGTAGGAGTTCTGGTGTTTGGGCCCTTCTGTGACACTACACTACCTGGAGTGGATCTAGAGGAACTTGGGGTTACATCTTGGAATTATCAGTGCTGTCTACACTTCCCGGATCTGGCTATCCCTAAGCTCACCCCATCTTCCATTTTATGTTCATCTGGACTTTCCTGTCATGCTGAGGGATGTAGAGCTGGCCTACTGTCATTGTTCTCTTAGTGTCAATCTTACAATATTGCCTGTAAAACATTCCCTGAGGGGCACTGTGCTCCCCAGAGCAGACTTTCTGTATGCCATTGGATGTTCCCCAAAGCCCACAGAATGCAAATATCCATGTTTATAAACAGCTTGAAGAGTTGTCCACAGAAATGATGATGGGGAGATGGGGATTGAATCCCAAGCCTTGCACATGCTGAATAAACATATACTGAACTATATTCTCAGCTTCAATAAATAAGGTTTTCAACTTGACACTTTCCAATTCAAGGAACATCTCCCTTTTGAATGGTAACTTTAATTTTTCTTTTTTTCCTACCCAGGTGAAAAAGGAGATTCTGGTGACATTGGACCACCTGGTCCCAGTGGAGAACCTGGTATGAGAAAACGGATCATAAAATTTTAATAAAAACTATTTTTTTCCAAATCAGGGTTTTTCTGTGTAGCCCTGGCTGTCCTGGACTTGCTTTGTAGACCAGGCTAGCCTCAAACTCATGGAGATCTGCCTGCCTCTGCCTCCCCAGTGCTGGGATTAAAGGCATGTGCCACCATGCCTGGCTAATAAAATCTATTACATTTATATTTAAAAAGCACAAACTGTGGGACTGGATTGATGGTGTAGAGGTGAAGAGTCCTGGCTGCTCTTCCAGAGGACCCAGATTCAATTCCCAGCACCCACATAGCAGCTCACAATACTTTGTAACTCCAGTTCTGGGGGATCAGATGCCTTCTTCTGTCCTCCGAGTCACTGTAGATACACATGGTACACAGACATATATGCAGGCATAACATCCACACACATAGACGATTTGAAGTAATAATAATAAACTAAAAAATAAAAAGGTGGGTGGGAGGGTGGGACTGGGAAGGGTGGCAAGAGGGCACTGTGATGAAGATGTAACCTGAAGTAATAAATAAATATTAAAAAATAAAAAAAATAAAAAGGCTACATGTGGCTGCATGAAGCACTGGACTCCATCCTCAGTATCTCATAAACTGGGAATGTCCGTGCACACCTGCAATCCTAGCAGTCACCAGGTGAAAGCAGGGGATCAGAAGTTCAATGTCCTCCTCAGCTACATGGCTGTGCTACAAGAGACCCTGTCTCAAAACAAACAAAACAACATAGCCAATGAGGGAAAGGTGCCCATGCTACCCCTTGTGTACAACCCTAGTGTCATTGGGATACACAAATGTATGCACACGTGTGCACATACACACATACACATGCACACACAGACATGGTGTTGGAAGGAGGAAGGGGATCACTGGCAGCAGAAGTGGACGATCAAGGTACATTACATACATGTATAAAAATGTCACAGTGAAGCCCATTATTGTGTATAATTAACACATGCTAATGGAAACATTTAAGAATTACAAAGTGAAACTGCAGTGGGCAGGAAAGCAGGGAGCCCGAGGAGCTGATAGCTTCTTGTCAGGCTGTCCCTGCTGTGGGATATTCCAGTCTCTGTTTTCTCTACTGTTTTCTCCTTTTCAGCGTTGTAGTCTGTCTATATAGTAGGTTCAGGTATACCTGCCTAAAGAATGGGACTCTCATTTCCTGATCCTTCTCTCAGTAGCATTTATACATCTGGTGTGTGTGTGTGTATCCTTCTTTTCCAAGACCAGTCTCCTGCATAACAAGCTGCTTTCTGCAGGCATCCCATGTGAGTGCAGCCAGCTGAGGAAGGCTATTGGGGAGATGGACAACCAGGTCACTCAACTGACAACTGAGCTAAAATTCATAAAAAATGGTACGTTGGACTGAGGCCTTCCCCTTCCCTGTCCCTCCCTCCCCTTTCTTCCCGAAGCTGGACAGCAGTGGCTTCTATGTGCTGCTCAGTGCCCACCGCTGCCCTGCCTGTGGCTGTGGTGTGGTGGAGTGCGTTGAGTTTGTTTATAGAAATGCAAGTGCTGGCCTTTCAGCACTGCCCTCCCCTGCAGCTGTTGCTGGTGTGCGAGAGACGGAGAGCAAGATCTACCTGCTGGTGAAGGAGGAGAAGCGGTATGCCGATGCCCAGCTGTCCTGCCAAGGCCGGGGAGGCACACTGAGCATGCCCAAAGACGAGGCAGCCAATGGCCTGATGGCTTCGTACCTGGCACAGGCTGGCCTGGCCCGTGTCTTCATTGGCATCAATGACCTGGAGAAAGAAGGTGCCTTCGTGTACTCGGACCGCTCCCCCATGCAGACCTTCAACAAATGGCGCAGTGGAGAGCCCAACAATGCCTATGATGAGGAAGACTGTGTGGAGATGGTGGCCTCAGGTGGCTGGAACGACGTGGCCTGCCACATTACCATGTACTTCATGTGTGAGTTTGACAAGGAGAACTTGTGAGTGATGACTAGGCTGCAGCTCAGGGGAGACAGCCCTCTGAACCCCACCTTTTATAGACACCAATGGCCACAAGCTACCCTGAGCACCAGTCACCATGTCTGCCGGTTCCTTTCTACTTGGAGGTGCAGAGCCTCATTGACAGAAGGGCTGTTTGAACTGTAGGAGGGGAGAAACCTCATTTCCGGGTGCTGTTCTGAATAGATGGTTTTATAGGTGGTTTTATCACCTGTGTGGAGCGGGGACTTTCATTGTCAGTCTCCACTCAGAAGGATGCTTTGAAGCTGTTGCCTTGGTCCAGGCACAGAACACAGTCAGCGTCGCAGCACTTGTGTGTAAACAGTTGCCGTGGGGGCAGAAGCTGCCAGCCACCCTTTCAGCTATACAAAGCACACTCACAGGGTGCTGACCAGCGTTTCCATAGGTTACTCTGTCACTTAGGCGCCTTTCACTATTATCCAGGTAGGAACACTGCTGCTCTGCTTCAAACCCATATTTCAGGAATACAAATAAACCCTCTGAATTTTTGCCATGGACCGTGTAGTGCTTTTTGCTCTAACTTCCTCAGTAGCTGAGTTATCTACTGTTGTGGATTAAGCAAATCACCCTGAACTACAGTGATCTGGAATATTTATTACAATGAGGTGTCTGTAGACCAGGGGTTCAAGTGAGGCTCAGCAGGTCTGTCTCTCAGAGAGCCTGGTCACTGGTCACTGATATGGTGGGCTCCTACTCCTCTGAGGCTATAGAATGGAGGAGCTCAGTTTCTCACTGGCTGGTGGGGAGCAGAGGCCAGCACAGTCTTTGTTAGGGGAAAGCAGTTCCTCTAAGGCACAGCTCATCAAGGCAGCAGCATGGTCAGAGCATCAGGGCAGGGGCCAGAGTGAGCCCTAGAAGCCTAGGATACACCCTTCCTAGCCTGGCCTTGGGCAACAGCCCCAGTCTTACAGTGTTCTGCTTATTGTAACAAGTTCCAGCCCACACGTGGGAACACTAGGGACTGGAACTCTGGGGAGCTTGCAGTAATAACCTTCACTTTCCCATTTTTTTTTTTTTTTGTATGTCAGAATCTTATATTTTTGGTTGTGAGCCTAGCCTTTAATAGCTGAGCCATCTCTCCAGCCTGTGTATGTCAGAATCTTTAGTTAAAAAAAAAAAAACCCCTCACTTACCAAAGAAAATGTATCATCACATGCAAACCCACTTGGGACCATGAAAAGAATGAGTTTTGGTGACGGTTTCCTGGGGCAGCTGGTCTTTCTGCATGTCTTTCTAGGGAGATCCTGACTGTTCTGAATAATTTTCTTTTGTTGGTGTGTATAAAGAGGTGGAGGAACTTCCTGGACACTGAATCCAGGGCCTTAAACAGGCTTCACCAGAGCCTTAGACTGCTCCATGAAGGATGTTGGTTTAGTGAGCTAACTTGGAAGATGAAATTGGTGTCTCCCTCATATCCCACCCTGGCTTACAACCTCAGAAGAAAGACAATGTGATGCCGAGAACTAGTGAACATGTTCCCATTGTACAGTGTCCCAAAGGAGGTATCTGCCTCTAGGGGCGAGAGTAGGTGTGTTGTTGCTTGTTATAATGGATCCAGGTCCCTAAAGTCAACCCTCCTGGATGTTATCTGCTGTGAATGCTAGTGTCACATGCTTTAAAGTCCTGTAGGGACAGAGTGGCTGTGAGCAATGAAGTTCTTTGTCTCCAGGACTCTTGTGGCTCTAATCAGTATCCATAATCATGGTGGCTTGGAAGGGAGCACCTCAGAATTTCAAAGTTCGTTCTATCTATCTATCTATCTATCTATCTATCTATCTATCTTTCTTTCTTTCTTTCTTTCTTTCTTTCTTTCTTTCTTTCTTTCT
>CAJQZJ010011617.1:4820341-4858578 GCA_907164525.1 Lophiomys imhausi
GTCCCTCACCTATCGCTCTGTCCCTCACCTATCGCCCTGTCCCTCACTTCTCTTAGAAGCAATGCATCAGGCTTCTGCTTGCCAGGGCAATTCATTTCCATACCCTCCTCTCTGTCCACACTACAAAGAGGCTATCTGTTCCCTGCCTGAAGTTGGAAGGAAGGGTGGTTTAATTCCTTCTACAAACCTTCTTTGCACAGGCTCCTGAGTATAGTAGGCCTGCAGTAGATATTCCAGGAGCTACTTACTGAAAAGGTTAGAGAATGGGGAGGGAGCAAGGCATCCTCTGTAACAAGGCCTAGGATGTGGCTAGAAGACAGTAGAGAGGAACATTTTTTTTTTTTTTGTGACAATAACATGTCATCTGTGGCCATGGCTTGGGGTGAGTGAGGCTCATGACCCTGTTGTGCATTTTCTTTTCTAGTTTTGTATAGCATGTTATGTAGCTGGCTTTGCTACTTTGTGGTTCTTCTTTTAAACGCCATTTATCCCCTGCCCTCTGTTTTACATCTTATCAGTAGATAGGAGAGAAAAGATAGAGGGGGCAGAGAGAGAGAGAGAGAGAGAGAGAGAAAGAGAGAGAAAGAGAGAGATATCATTCAGTTTAATTTCTTTCTTCTTTGTAGCTGGTCTTTGCTGCTTTGTGGGTTCTTCTTTTCCCCTTTATCCCCCGGTTTCGCTCCCTATCACTAGATAGAGGAAGAAGGATAAAGGGGAGAGAGATATAGAGATCCCTGAATCTAATTTCTTTCTTGTTTCTTCTTTGAACACAACTACTAACAAATCGCAACCAACCCACTGAACAACCAACAATCACTCATCCTACCTAGTGGGGCTCTAGCATTTATATATCCTCTGAAAAGTTCCCAGAGTTCCTAACATCACATAATTGGAGAAATTATCTGTCGCTGGCAAAACCACACCGCTGCTAGAACATGGGGCAAATTATGGTCAGTTGCTGTGGACAGTTCAAAGCTGCCCCCGTATCCCAACACCTGGGATTAAAATGAAAGCATAGTCTTATAATATTTATGTGTTTTAAAAAGAAACCAAAATTCTAGAATTGTCACTACAATATTACGTTTTGAAAGGAAAGCAAATGAATGCATGAATGCAAGATTCGAAGTAGACTGTAATTCTTCACTCTCATAGAGTCTGATGATCCCTGGGGCTCAGATGACTGGGCTCACCTTGAGCTCCAGGCCCCTGGAGGATTCAGCAATGTTGCAGGGCACAGCACCACCTGGTGGCCTGGTCTGGAGAAGACTCCTGGCAAATGCTTTTCAGACTCTACCTTGGGTTCTTCAGGTCAGGGACATTCCTGGCAGTCTAGTGCTGAAACCTCTGCTGCTCCCCTTGTTCTCTGTTGTAAGACTCCTGTGAAGGCATACAGTGTGTGTGTGGGGGGGTGTCTCACCTTTTTGAGTTTCAATTTTCCCACCTGTACAGTGACAGAGCTGGGGAGGGATATTGATTCTCAGCTTACCAATCCCAATGCCCACCAGCCAGCCTTGCTCTCTCTCTTATTGCTTTAGTATTTTGTGAATTTCACATCATGCACCCTGTTCCCTTTCTTCTCCCACCTCCCTCAGACCCACCTTCCACCCTTGCAATCTTTCCCAGCTTAAAAAAAATCTCATTGTGGAAGCTGTAGTTTGTCTCAGTGTGTCCCACAATATTCCCTTTTGTCCACACATTTTTACTTGCAAATGTTCCTTATAATGATTCCTTGGTCTGGTATGAGGTCTCTGGGCTTCTGGTACTTTGTAATACTGGAACCTCACTGAGACTCCTCAGAGATTCCTGTTGTTTATCATGTGTCATGGAGATCCTGCAGTTTTGGGTCTGTAGAACTGTCCTCTTTATGCAATCTAGTAGTTCATCCATGGGGTAGATGTTGGGGTGGGCCAACTCAAAGCCCTAATTCTGGGTCTGAAATCCCCACATCCAGGGTCAGTTCTACTGTGCTACCCAGGTAAGGTGCAGAGCCTGCTCTCCCAAGTGCTGCAGCCAGGTAAGGGGCTGGACCAGTTCTTCTGCTCTAATGGCTCCATTAGGGCCAACTTTCCTGCCTGCTACCTGTGTGGAGGCATCAGAGAGTGGAGGGGATCTCTTTCTTGACGACACCACGGAAAAAACAAAAGGCAGGGCTGGCTCTCCCACACTCAACACCCCCTCCCTCTGAGTGTGTGTGTTTGTGTGTTCCAGTGAATTTTGTTAGTGGTTATTTACAGAAGCATGGCCACCATACTAGTGACTGTATACCACTGAAGAAAATGTCTCTCACTACTCCAGAAACGATTAACTGACTAACATAACCACAGAGAAGGGTGGGGCTTCACAAGATACTCCCATTCCATGGCAGAATGTTGATGGGCCCAATTCTGTGTGGCTGCTGTGAGTTCATAAGTGCAAGGGCTATGTCCGACCCAGAAGCATTCCCACATCTCTCCTTTCTCTGACTCATAGATTCTTCCTTCCTTTTCCATGATGTACCTTGAGCCTTGGAGAGGGTGAAGTAGAGGTCTGAAGTAGGTGACTGTTGAGTGAGTGCTCTCACTTATGGCTGAGCACTCAACAGTCTCTTATCTCAGACCAGTTAGGAGTCTGCAGTAACTGCTGCCCACTGGAAAAAGAAGTCTTTTGACCAAAGCTGACAGTGCCATTAATCTACAGACACAATGATTTGGCAAGCAATATGATGGCTACATCTTATCCATTAGCCAAACAAAAGCAATAGCTTTCCTCCAGGACCTGCAGCCTCCCCAGTCAGGGTCTTTTGACAGGTTTAGAATACCAGACACCAGTTATGTCCTGTGAGCTTCAAATATATAATTAAAAAAAGCAGTTGATGTCTCTGTAACACTTATGCTACTATTGCACCAGTGGGCCACCCTGTGTATTCTGAGTGTGTGTGCGGGGTGGGGCTCAGGCCCTGTAAAAAGCCCAGAGGTACTTTGAAGAGACACACCAAGAGGGGAGTCCAGTAGTGTGAGCTGACACACAAGTGCACTCCACCCTGATGCCAGTACGGGTTGCTGAGGACAGGCAGGACTGCTCTGATTTACTTTGTATTGTATGGAATGGAATATCAGACTGGGCCTAGCCTAGAAAGACACCATTAAATAAGCAATAACCTTGACCCGAGTCCTTCATTTTGAATATAAGTGCCAACAAAAAGTGACTGCGCACCTTACCTAAGTTAACAGTTACCATCTGCCAGAGCACCAGGAAGCACAAACTGATTAATGACTTATTTGCACCAATAAATAAACCTGAAAATATTAAAATAATATCAGAAACACACATGAGCTTATCAGTCACACCAGATGGGAGTCCCTCACCTGGGACTATAAAAGAGGGATCACCCTGACGTCAAAGTGTGACAGGCATGCTGACTTGTTATTTGTATTATCGGGAAAATTGCCACAGTGAAAGACTCCAGCTTCTAGCCATGGGCTCCAGCACAAGAGCCATTTCTTAGCCTGCTTCAAACTGCTACCTTACTCTAGGAATTGTATAAATGCCTCTCGTACTGTGGCTGGATAAGAGATCTGGGGCATCTGGTTCTCTTTTGTGGGAATGGCTCCCATGGCCAGACTTAGTGAGCTGCCTTTATAGTCTGGGCTTTCAGAGCTCAGGGATTGAACAGGTTGTGTCTCTCAGGAACTCTCCTCTGTCCTCTGAATAGCCCGGGATGGCAGATCTTGGGTCTCGTCTCATGCCTGTGTTAGTCTCTCTGGATGTGCGCCCCCACTCCTTTCGTGTAGGACCATCATTGCCCAGCTTTAGCGTCATGTTCCGCTGCTCACTGGACCTTATTTGATAAGTTCAATGCTTCTCACCTCTCAGAGTGTGTCTCCTCTCGCCCAAAAGTCTCCCCGCAGAGTCTGCAGATGAAGGACACTGCCTGCTCTTCTCTGCTTGTTCTCCAGTTCCTAAATCCAGTGAACAAGCCACTCTTTGCCAAGAGGTCTCCCCCGCCAGCATCCTTCCTCTATCCCCTCCTCTCTTTCCAGGATCATATGTAGCTCAGGTTAGCCTTATACGTACTATGTAGCCAAGGATAACCATAAACCTTTCCCCCTCTGGATTATTTATCTTTTAAAAATTTTTTTATGTTTATTTATTAATTCAAGTTACATCTCCATCACAGTGCCCTCTTTCCACCTCTCTCGGTACCACCCTCTACCCCCTCTCTCTCCTATCCTACTCTTCTGTAGTGGGGTGTCCCTACATATTATTCCCCCCCAGTTCAGCAGTCATATGAGGGCTAAGAGCTTCCTCATGCACTGAGGGCCTACATGACAGCACTACTAGGGCAAAGTGTCTTGCTAACAGGTAACAAAGTCTATGTTCTGGTTCCTTTTGATGTGTTGGTTGTAGTATAGTTATCCTGTACTATATGGCTAAAATCCAATTATAAGTGAATAGATGCCATATGCGTCCTTCTGAGTCTGGCTTAGCTCACTCAGGATGAGCTTCTCTACTTCCATCCACTTGGCTGCCAATTGCATGATTTCATTGTTTCTGAAAGCTGAGTAATATTCCATTGTGTAAATGTACCACAGTTTTTTTTATCCATTCATCAACTGAGGGACATCTGAGTTGTTTCCAGTTTCTAGCTATTACAAATAAGGCTGCTGTGAACATAGATGAGGAAACTTCCTTGTGATTTGGTGAAGAATCATTTAGATGTATACCCAGAAGTGGTATGGCTGGATCTTGAAGTAGAGCTATTCCAAGTTTTCTAAGATATCACCAGACTGATTTCCATAGTGGTTGTATAAGCTTGCACTCCCACCAGCAATGGAGGAGTGTTCCCCTTTCACCACAACCTCACCAGCATGTGCTGTTATTTGAGTTTTTGATCTTAGCCATTGTGAGAGATGTGAGATGGAATCTCAGAGTTGTCTTGAGTTGCATTTCTCTGATGATTAAGGATGCTGAGCATTTCTTCAAGTCTCACCCATTAGAGATTCCTCCTTTGTGAATTCTCGATTTAGCTCTGTTCCCCATTTTTTGATTGGGTTATTTTATTATTATTAACCATAAACCTTTATCTCAAGTGCTAGGATTGCAGGCATGTACTACCATTCCTATTTTGTAATGTTCTGGGGATCAAACCCAGAACTTCATCAACGCACTTTGCCAAGTCCTCTATCAGCTGAGTCACTTTGCCAGCCCTGAGTATTTCTTGCCTGAATCCCTATAGTATTCTATACCTTCTGATTGCATCTAGTCTAGTATCCCCTCACTGGCCAATGACAAGTCTACAGAGCATATCTGACTGTTCTTTCACAGCTAAAAAGCATCCCATGAAACAGTCTTGGCTGTGGAAAGATGGTTTATGTGCTGCTGGGATTGAAATCAGGGCTTCGCGTGTACCAGGCAAGTGCTCTGCTAACAGCACTATTCCAGCTCCCTCTTTGCTTTGCTTTCTTTCTGTGTTACACATTTTAAACTAATGTAAGTGGTAGGACTTCCGTGGCAATTGGAGCTTTGCCAGGGGAATGATGGAGAGCAGAGTATTTCCCAGAAGTGATCATAAGGGTCTCTTTATAGTTTCTCATCTCTAGCAAAGCTTATAGCCTGGAGTAAGTGAGCGTATGACAAATCATGGAGAGGTGAAGAACAGGAGACATTCCTTCCTCTGTTTAATTTATTTCTGCCCATTTAAAAAATAGTTTACAATAGCCTCAAAATTTCTGTGGTGCCTTTTGGGCTGTTTCTTTCCATGTATTCACACAAGCACATACACTTATGCACACGTGCACATGCATGCACATAAATACACAGGTATGTGCACTCAGGGCTGGAAAGGGTGTGGGCACTAGCTGCAGATGTGGGGCTGTGCTTTGCTCACTAAGACTTTCTGGGTGGTTTCTCTGTTTTTGGTGGTGGTTGTTTGTCTTTAGGATGTCATGTTGTAGTCTAGGTTGGCACTGAGGTCACATAGCGCAAGCTGGGCTTGATCTTGAAGTGATCCTTCTGCTTCAGCCTCTTGACTGCTAAGGATAACGGCTTGAGCCACCACACCTACAGGTGCATAGTGGATATCATCACCAAGGCAGGAATGTGACACTGGCTTCTTTTCTCTGTGTCTCTCCATGTCTGTGTGGTGTAACAATCTGCATCACTTCAGTTGTGAAAGCATTCTAGCCCCTACTGCAGTGTGTGAACCCTCCATGAATCCTCCATCTGTACCACTCATGGTCTGACATATTTCACCCATTCTTACTCATTTCTCTCCCTCTTATGCTGGAGGTAGTTCTAGGTAGACCTCCTCCCCTGAGTCAGGATCTACTTTGCAAGCTTACCTGCAAAGTCCTCATCACTTCCTCAGGCTGGATTTGACTTAAAGAAAGAGGAGGGGGATGAAGGCCTAAGGTTCTGCTCGAGTCACTGGGAGGACAGCATGCCACTGATCAGGATGGGGAAGCCCAGGGTGCCTGTGGCTGGCTTAGAATGCACAGACTCTGGGTTTTAGATCTCCAAGAGGAAGATGTGTTGAGCTGGTGATCTATTGCTTAGGAGAGAGGTGACATACACATAGAGATGGGTAGATGAGGGTGATCATAAGCCCTGGGCCTGGGTAGGGTTGCCAGGGAGTGAGAGGAGACAGTGCAGTACATGGGGACTCTTGGATATGGGTTGCTCTGCATTCACAGTGAGGAAAGATGTGCACACGCCAACCTTGGAAGATCGCAGGAGCTGCCTTCTCAACTGAGGTGCTTTCTGACTTGGGTATTCCTGCTTTCTCTCTGACTGTAGATTCTTGGGTATGTGTGTGTGTGTGTGCAAGCACGTGTGCACATCTGTGGGTGGATATGTGCATGCCAACCTTGGGTGTCAGTCTTCATGTGCCACCCATATTACTATCATTGGTATTATTATTACTGAGATACTACTTGTCATTAGCCCGGACTTCACACATTCAGCTGAGATGGCTCATTGGTGAGCTCCAGTGATCCACCTCTCCTTACCTTTCCAGTGCTGGTGTATAAACTGGTGCCACCACGCTCAACTTGTATTTATTTTTAAATGTGGGTTCTAGGAATTGAACTCAGATCCTCATGCTCGCATGACAAATACTTTACTAACAGAGTCATCTTTTCGGCTCCTCGGCAAAGACTCCAGGAGTGCCTATTTCTTAAATATGTGTCTGTTTGAGTGGAAAAATGCTGCTTAATATTAATCATATTTTGTAATGTGAGGGAGGGTTGACTTCTCACCCATTTAATGTGCTTCTGTGAATGATTCACACCAAGACCTTAGATGTGGTTTGAATGTGAAATGTGCCCCCCACCCCCGCTACCCCCCAAGCCTCATGCTTTGGTCACTTGGTCCCCAGCTGTGGGGTTACTATGTGAGACTCTCTAGACTTTGGGGTTTAAGGCCTAGATGGAGGAAGTAGGATACTGGGAGAAGGCTCCCCGGGGGACTATTACTCCCCATTTCCTGTCACAACCCTGTGCATCTTGAGCCATTATGAGATAAACCTCTGTCACATACTCCTGCACCTTGGCCTGAGTTGAAACCTGGAGCCAAACCAAATCTTTTTTAAAAATAAATAAATATTTATTTATTTAATGTGCTCTGGTGTTTTTACTCCATGTATGTCTGTGTGAGGGTGTCAGATATTGGAGTTATAGACAGTTGTGAGCTGCCATGTGGGTTCTGCAAATTGAACCCGGGTTCTCTGAAAGAGCGGTCAGTGCTCTTAACCACTGAGTCATCTTTCCAGCCCTGAGCCAAACCAAATCTTAAGCTATTTCTGCCAGATGTTATATTGTTGCCACAGTGGTATAAAGTCCCTAATATGTTAATTTTATATGGTTTTCTCTGTTCTCATCAGGAGCAGAAAAGTGGGAGCACAAAGGGCACCCATTAGTTGAGGGTTAGGGAGGCCCTGGGTCATTTCTCAATTTTCCAGTTTCTCTGCTTTCTCAACCTCAAAATAAGAGAGATGAGTGAAGCTCCTTGTTTTCTGGTGACATGAGTCCTACATCATGTCTGTGGTCTGGTCTCTGGCTGAGGCAGCCTTTGCCCAACTGTGGAGGGCTCCCCAGTAGGCATTGCCTCATGTTGTGTCTGCTGCCTGGCTGATATAGGGTATTATTAGAATGCACTCAAAGACAATTAAAAGCAAGTTGTTCTTTCTAAAATTGATGTTTCCCTTTAAGGTAATTATGGTGGTTTGAATAAGAATGTCCCCCATAGACTCATACATTTGAATGCCGAGTCACCAGGACTGGAACTGCTTGAGAAGGACTAGGAGGTGTGGTCTTTTGGAGTAGACGAGCTTTGTTGAAGGAAATGTGTCACTGGGGGTGGGCTTTGAGGTTTCAAAAGCTCAAGTCAGGCCCATTGTCTTTCTCTTCCTGCTGCTTGTGGATCTGGATGTAAAACTCTGATCTGTTCCTCCAGCGCCATGTCTGCCTGCATGCCACCATGCTCCTCATCTTGATGACAATGGACTAAACCTCTGAAACTGTAAGCAACCCTTAATCAAATGTTTTCATTTACAGGAGTAGCCTTGGCCATAGTGTCTCTTCACCGTGATAGAACAGTGACTGCAACATTAGTTAAGATACAACCTGGCCTTGTGTGGGACTGGGATTGGGATCTGTGTGCTAAGTGGTGGTTTATTCTTACCTGTCACTTCCTGAAATTTTGGTTGCTTAAGTCTCACCAAGGTGACAAACACTCCAGCCCTTCACTGCCTCACTGCTGGGGCATGGTTTCTGAGGTCTCCTCACTCTTGCAGCCCCTTTCTGACTGGGCCTGCCCTTCTTGCTTTCAGGAAGCATGGCTGATACTCCAAAGGAGGGAAAACTAACAAGATTTCTGGACTTCACTCAGCTAATTGACTTGGCCTCTGAGTGTGTGGGAGGAAAGGTAAGCAAGGCTCTCAAGGGCAGGAAGTTGATGTTGGGTTCAAACACCGGGAGGCCCA
Organism: Lophiomys imhausi; assembly: GCA_907164525.1. NCBI lineage: Eukaryota > Metazoa > Chordata > Mammalia > Rodentia > Muridae > Lophiomys > Lophiomys imhausi. Next base: position 4,829,301 of record CAJQZJ010011617.1, read on the forward strand.
CTCAGGCTATCTTGACCAGAAGTAAGTTAGAGTCAGGTTGAAGTAACAGGCTGCTGAGGAGGCCTAGAATTGCCAGAGTTCTGAATAATAAACTGAATCCTGGGCAATTCTGAGCTCGGGCAGAAGTGCTTCTATGTATGATGTGCGTGCATGTGTGCTTGTTTGTGTGTATGTGGATGTGTGTGTACATGTATGTGAGTGCAAATGTATGTGCACATATGTACACAATGTGTTTGTTGTGTATACATATATGTTGTGTGTGTGTACATAATGCATGTGTGTGTGTGCATGCATGTGTTCCCAACCATGTGTATGTGTGCATATGTGTGTGTGTACATAACACATGTGTATTAATGTACATATACAGAGGCCAGACTCTTCACCTTAGTCCTTTGAGACAGGCTCTCTCACTGAACATAGAGATTGCATTTTTCAGATATTCTGGCAGTAGTGAGCTACAGAAATCATTCTGTCTCTTCACTCCCAGCCCTGGGTTGCAGGCCCACATGGGCCACACCTGGGTTTTTACATTGCTGAGGATTTGAACTCAGTCTTTATGCTTTCCTAGCAAGAACCCGCTGAGTCACTTTTCCCATCCTCTACTTTTCTTTTTTAATATGTTTGTACCTGTGCAAAATTCACTATTCCTCTGTGGTGCTTTTATTTTTAGAGTGGAACAGAGTTTCCAAACTTTCCACATAACTACTACGAACAAGTTCTAAAGACCTAAGAACCACATGGTTGTCATAGCAACAGTCTTACTTCTAGGTACTGATATTTTTTGATTCATTGCTTTTCTAATTGCTGTGATCAAATATCTGACAAGAAGCAATGAAAGGAATGGGGAGGGGGGGTTGTGCACCATGGCAGGAAAGACTTCAGGAGATGCAGTCCTGGATAGCAGGATAGGGAGGGCAGCAGGAGTGGGAAGAGACTAGTCCTATGGCACTTGTAGTCAGGGAACGGAGAGAAATGAATGCAGGTGCCCCGCTAGCTGTTTCATTTTCACCCAGTGGCCTGTTTGCTGGTGTGCAGTTTAGCAGTGCTCTGCCTCACTCAGAAGTGTGCTGCTTCAGTGGATTCACCAACAGGACAGCTTGCTTCAGCACCATCTTCCTGGAACCATTTGGAGGGAAAATGATGACCTCCAAAGCTGATGTGTAACCCAGTGAGCCTGTCTTCCTTCCTTCCTCTCTCCCTTTCTCCCTTCTTTCTTCTTTCCTTCCTTTCTGTTTCTCTTCTTACCTCCCTCTCTCCCTTCCTCCCTCTCTCTCTCTCATTCATGTATGTATGAACATGTGCTTATGTGTAGAACTGTGTGCCCATGTGTGTATACAAAGGGCAGAGGAAGAAACTGGATCTCTCCCTTTCTTCTTCCCTACCTCATTTCTCTTGAGCCAGGTCTCGTTTTGAACCCAGAGTTGTTGTTTCTTTTGCTAGACTGATGGCCAGGGACCCTACTGATCCTCTTTTCTTCACCTGCTTTCAGTGGTGGGGTGACAGGTTTACATATGTGGCCAGGCCTGGCTTTTTTATGTGCTGGAGATATATACTCAGGTCCTGATGCTTGCACAGCAAGTGCTCTTAGTCACCAAGCTGTCTCCCCAGACACATTTTCCCCTAATTGATCCCTTTATGAAAGAACATCAATGCTCAAAAAGGACATAGTGGGTAGGGAAGAGGGATGTATCTGGGAGAGTTGGGGGAGAAGAGTGAATATGATCAAAACATGCTTGTTGTAAACAATTCTCCAAGAACTTTACAACAGCCATGAGCCTGAGAGAGGAAGCTGGTTTATTTGCATTCCAAGTGTGAGACATTAGCATTCCCATCCAGACTGTAAAAGGGATTCAGACTAAAAGAGTAGGAAGAAATGATTCAGGAGGAGGGAGGCTTGAGACCCAGATGCTTAGAAAGCATTGTAGGGGAACGTCACTGTCTCTTCCCTTAGGCAATTTCACATATTCTTTTTACTGCATTCCCTAATGTTTCACTAGAGGATGCAAGAAGTGTTTTACAATTTATGGTAATTTCATCTTGGTTTCTTTCTTCTCTTTGTCCAGGTTTTGTTTGCAACAGATGACTTTTTTGCTCCCGCAGAAAACCTCTTAATGGTATGAGCTACAGTTGTCCTATATGGTGAATGATTGATTGGCTTAGCTGAAGCTCTGCAGCCGTGTACACTGAAACCCATGGCCCTGACTGGGACGGAAGCATGTGTTGTGTGCTGGGCAGGAAGGATCAGACCACTGGAAACAAACCCAAATCAGCAGCAGCTCCCAGGGAACACACAGGGATGGTGGAGCCAGGAGAGGAAGGGAGGGCCAGGAAAGAGTTACCAAAGAAGAAAAAACTCATTGAGGAGTATGTCTTTTGACTAATATGGATCCCATACCCTGGGCTGGGAGGAAAATGGGTACATCTTGAATTTTGGGACCATCTGCCTGATTACAATGGATAGAACATTTTTTGTTAAAAAGTGGGCCAGTGGGGCTGGAGAGATGACTCAGAATGAAAAGTGCTTGCTTCTCAGCCCTGAGGACCTGAATTCAATCCCTGTAACCCACAGTAGAACCAGAGAACTGACTCTTGAAAGCTATTTTCTGATTCCACACACATGCCATGGCATACTTCTCCCACATTCACACACATGTGCACACACACATATTCTCTCTCTCTCTCTCTCTCTCTCTCTCACACACACACACACACACACACACACACACACCATTAATAATAAAAATAAAAATTAAACCATGGACAAATAGAGCTGGGCTGATGGCTCAGTGGGTAAGGTGCTAGCTGATTAAACACAAGGGACCTAAGTTTGGATCCCCAGTGTTCAAAGAAGCTAGGCACAGTGGCGCATGTGCCTCTAGTCCCAGCACTGGGAAGAAGAGACAGGAGGGTCCTTGGGACTTGTTGGCCAACTAACTAATCTAGTTGAATTGATGAGCTCCAGATTCAGTGAGAGACCCCGAGTCAGAAGATAGGTGGGAAGTGATTAAAGAAGGCACGGATGTCTATCTCAGGTCTTCATAAAGGTGAGCATGTGTGTAGACTCTCTCTCTCTCTCATGCATGCACACATGCACATAGGCATGTGTTCTCATGTTGCATAGGAGAGTGTGGTTCTTCCAGACATGCCATGAGAGTCCTTGAGAATGAGCGGGGCTTCATGCAGAAGTCATGCGTGTGGCAGGAGCTCACAGGGTCTGAAGGCCGCATGCCACACAGAGAAGCCCAAGAGTTGGATTTAAGTAGGAGGTTGAGAACGGGGCCTTATTTCTTGTATCTTACATTATAGTGTATCCATGAGCATTCAAATAATACTCTCATCCACACGCATGCGCACATCTAGTCACACTTAGAACCTAAGGTGGCATGTGTTTTACATTTTTTTTTTTTAAATCAGAAAAGTCCCCTTGTAGTCTAGGTCTGGAATTGATTTTATATAGCCCAGGTTAGATTCAAGCTTGTGGCAGTCCTCCTGCCTCATTTTCCTGTGTGCTGGGATTATAGGTGTGCACCATCATGCTTGGTGATTTTGTTTTCCTTTTTAAGGGAGGGAGAGAGGGAGGAGGGTGGTAAAGCTAAGGCCCCTTTTACTTGTTGGTTGCAACTGACTCCTTACCCCTCAAGTTGGCAGAGTACACATTGCTGAGCAGTGTTTTTTTTTTTTAATGTTTATTTATTACTTCAAGTTACATCTGCATCACAGTACCCTCTTTCCACCCCTCCCAGTCACACCCTCCCACCCTCCCACCCTTTCCCTCCTCTCCCACCTTACCTCTGGAGTGGGGTGTCCCTATATATATCAGCCCCCCCCCCAGTTCAGCAGTTATGAGAGGGCCGAGAGCTTCCTCTTGCACTGGGGGCCTACATGGCAGCACCAATAGGGCAAAGTGTCCCATTAACAGGTAACAAAGTTTATGTTCCTGTTCCTTTTGGAGCGTTGGTTGTAGGATAGTTATCCTGTACTATATGGCTAAAATCCAATTATAAGTGAATAGATGCCCTGTGCATCCTTCTGAGTCTGGGTTAGCTCACTCAGGGTGAGCTTCTCTAGTTCCATCCATTTGGCTGCAAATTACATGATTTCCTTGTTTCTGATAGCTGAATAGTATTCCACTGTGTAAATGTACCACGGTTTTTCTTTTCTTTTCTTTCTTTCTTTTTTTTTTTTTTTTTTTGTATGTTTGGTGTCAGAGTACCGCACACAAGAGACTTACGCAGCAAGCACATATTCCCACAGCTTGGAGGCTGGACATCCAACATCAAGGCTGGCAGAGTTTCTTCATGGCTATTCTTTGCTATGTCCTTACAGGTGCAGGGCAGAGAAAGAACAGTCAAGTCTTACAACTCCCAGCCCCATCATGAGGGATTTGGCCAGTCAGCTTCCTACTCTGTAGCAAGCACCAGAGGGGAATCAGCTTTTAAAGAAGGAAGGGTATTTTTGCCTCATGGTTTCAGAGGTCTTACCCATGGCTTATTGGCCTGCTGTTTTGGGCTCATGGTGGCACAGGACACCATAGTGGGAGTGTGCAGTGGAGGCCTGATTGACTGATGGCAACCAAGGGACAAAAGAGAAAGGACCTGAGCTAATTTAGCACCCCAACCAACACCTCCACAAGACCTCCCTTTAGGCACCCCCTCTGAGTTTCACTGCCTCACAATGTGCAAAGCTGAGGATTAAGGCTTTGTTTAGTACCTGGGCCTTTGGGAGTGTTTAGCATCCAAACTATAATGAGTTCTGCTCTGGTGACCAAATCACACCCAAGCCCCCACATCTTCACACCATCTTATGGGCAGGAGGCTTCAGCGCAGGAATTGGAATCTGGGGGACATGAATGTTCAGTCCATAGAAAAGTCTGATGTATCTTATACTTTAAAGCAATTGTATCTATAAGTATATATCATACTTTGTAGTTTTTAATGTTTATATGTCTTAAGTACCTGGCATCCTGGAACTATGCTCTTTTCACCGACGGAGCTTCCCCCTTGGTCCTTGCAGACCCAGGCCCTCCTCTCCACTGCTGAGTGGCTGTCACTGTTCCCTCTCCCTGTCTATGGACTTTTGGGTGGCTCACATTTAACAATGTTCCTTTCATTGTACAGCAGACTCTGAGCTGTGAGGGAGCCCCAGGGCTAGCCTCTGTTCTTTATTCAAATATGCAATTGTTACCCTTTCCACACAGTTCTTTTTCCTCCTGTCACCCTGGAGTGAGGACTTTGGAATATTTTAGATGATTAGATGAACAATGATCAATCTGTAATAAAAGTGAAAATGTTGCCAGGTTCCAACTTGAAGCAAACATGGGAACTTCTTAAGCAGCCTGGCATATCTCAGGGTCCACGGTGACCTTTGTTGGGGGACAACACTAATATCATCTGCTGTTGCCTGATGAAAGAAATATGCAGGGGGTGAGCCTGCCCCACAAATCCTCGGCTGGGAGCTCATGGAATGCTCTGAGAGGTTGTCTCAGGGTTGCTCATACATCATTTCAATGTCAACATACTCTGCTGAGGCTGTGCAGTCATCCTGGTTCCCAGGGATGAAGCATATTGCTCAATGGTCCATTTTAAGAACCCGAGCTGGCGCTGGAGAGATGGCTCAGCAGAGCTCTTCCAGAGGATGCAGGTTCAATTCCCAGTACCCACAGGGTAGCTCACAACTGTATGTAACTCTTAAGATCTGACATCCTCACGCAGACATACATGCAGACAAAACACCAATGCACATAAAATAAAAATAAATAAATTATTAAGAAACAAAAGAGCCTGAGCTGGCATCGTTGCCACCAAGAGTTGTGGGAACAAGTGGTGGCACAACACCTGCAGCACGAGGTCACCGGTGTCCATCTCGACTCCAAGCTTCCAGTGGCCTCTCCTATGATCTGGCCTGGTGTCCTGTTCCACAGTCTCTTTCACTGGTTTGGACATGTGACTGACCAGTTAGTTCCCTTTTGCTCAGTGCCCATCCATACACAGCAGGGGGCCAGCATGCAGGAGCCTGTGTGTGGTCCCCCCCTGATAGTGCTGATAGTGGCTCGTTCTGTGGACTCAGGCTCACAGACAAGGAGAACTCTGTTCTCAAATGATACAAAATATGGAGATACCTCTTGGTCTGGTGGTAGAGCTGGGTATGAAGGTGGGGCTGACACTCCCAGTGAGTCCTTGTTTGCTTTCTTTCTCTATCCCTTTGGGACATAACCTGACAGACTGGCAACTAAGCTCTTCATGAATGCTAACAGCCCCCTGTTCATCTTCTTAGAGCAACAGTCCGTGTGTTAAGGAACACGAATACACCGAGTTTGGGAAATGGGTGGATGGATGGGAGACCAGGCACAAAAGGATTCCAGGTAAGGAGGAGGTGACTGCTCATCCCATATTGTGAAGTTTGGTGGCTACTTGGGCTTGGGATGAGGCTCAGTTGGTAGAGAGCCTGCCTAATGTATTAATTATTTTTCAATTGCTGTAATAAAATTCTTTCTCTTTTAGAGAAAGAAAGAATTTATTTGAGCTTACGGTTTCAGAGGGCTAGAGTTCATTGTGGGGGAAGGCATGGCAGCAAGAGGCAAGGGGCGACAGGAGCAGGAAGCTGAGAGACCATATCTTTAACATCATGCACAAAGCAGAGAGTGAATTGGCAGTAGCTTCAAACACTCAAAGCCTGTCTCCAGTGATACATTCCTCTAGCAAGGTCCCACATCCTAAGCCTCCCCAAATATCACTGCCAAGTGGGAACCAAGTGTTCAAATACCTGAGCCTATGAGAGACACTTCCCACTCAAACCGCCACACCAAACATTCAGGAAGCTCTGGGTTTGATCCTTAACACCATTTCAACCAGCTGTGGTGGAGCACATCTATAATCCCAGCCCTGGAGGTGGAGGCAGGGAGACTAGGAGCTCAGGGTAGTTCTTGGATTACCTCTCTAGAGGTAAAACTCACTAGATATGACAACTTTGAGCTTGGACTATGGAGACTCCGAGGTTGTGGTGGTGGGCTCTGCTGTAAGGCTGGTGTCTTGAAGGCTTGGCAGGTATGTAGGCATTCTGGGGCATGAGTTTGGAGTGGAGATTGTAGGAAACTTTGAAATAGTAGAGAGTGAGTTTGCAGAAGAGTCAGGATGACAGAATCTACACATATGCGGTGGCCACACTGAAGCTTTCAGAAGCGAATGTTGGAGAAATGAGCCTTAGAGAGATCCTGTGGTTTGCCTAGCACAGTAATGGGAAAGGATAGGCTTGGAAATTGAGTTGGCCTCTGAATTCATGGCTTGTACATTTTTGGTTTGATTATAATTGAGGACCCCATGGGTCATGGTGGTCCTTGGTGGCCACTTTATGAGAATTACCCTGAACATGTGCTTCTGTGGTGGGAGATGGGGCCTTATAGCTGCTGTAATTCTCCAGCAGGACCTCATGGGTGCTCTCTTCATTCCCTCTGGGACCTCATGGGTGTTCTCATCCCTCTAGGGATCTCACAGTGTCCCCTTTATCCCCCATGGTACCTCATGGGTGTTTTCACCCCCGATGGGACTTCACAGGTACTCTTGTCTTCCACTGAACATCATGGGTGTTCTCATGGTTCTTCTCTACAGGACATGACTGGTGCATCATCCAGCTGGGGATACAGGACGTTATCCATGATATCGATGTGGACATTTCTTACTTCTCAGGGAACTATGCTCCTCGCGTGGCAATTCAAGCAGCAAACTTGAGTGAAGGTATGCGGGAGCCACTGTTCTCAGAGAGGAATGTGGGGTGGGAGGCTCCTTTGACTCAGACTGATTCTAATCTTTCTACAAGAAGCAAATGTGCCAATGCTCTGCCAAATGTTACAGCTTGCTGGATTGCAACCCTATAGCCTTAGAACTAGGGTTCTGATGGATTGTCCTGAGGTTTCTGATGTTCAGCTTAACAACATTTGCTGGCCCAATATAGCGGCCACCATCCCCACAGTGCTTGGGTCTGGAGAGGTGTATCCTTGTGCTGTGTGTGTGTGTGTGTGTGTGTGTGTGTGTGTGTGTGTGTGTGTGGCATTTGCGAACTGATTGCTGGGGAAGGTGGGAGCAATGGGTTGTGCCTCAGAGGATCAGATAGGTGGAGCCAGAACTAAGGTAACTTTAGGCCAGAAGCTCCAACCCACTTGAAGCTACCCAGGGATCTTCCATGGTACAGCGCCAGGGCTGCAGCCCACTTTCAGCTACATAGGGTTCTCCACGGTGCAGTGATTTTGGGGTTCCTAGGCAGGGCCCCTTTCTACCTTTGGGAACACTGGATATTGTGAATTATTCAGGCTTCGTAATTTATTTGTATCATATGTTCACATTTGAATTAGTTCATACACAGTCATATGAGTGCACATACCTTTTTTAAGGAGTATAAATTTGTGTCACTGGACACACTGACAATGACAAAGTGCTGTGTGCACAGAACCATGGCAGGCTCTGCATAGGTGAGCTGACTCTACTATTCTCAGATGGCTAGGCTCCTGGGAAGTTAGTGATGATCTGAGAGATGGGATGTGACATGCAAGAGGTGGCCACTGACACATGACAGACAAGTGAGAACTGCTTTGACTGTTTGTGGATGCTGCTGGTTCTGAGCTGGCAAATTCTGAGTCTGAGATGGACACTAGGGGAAGGCAGAGCTTTTGGAACTAACCTTGCCATAATCTGAACTCAAAAAAAGGATCACTCTGTAGAATCTGGCCTAACTTGAAATGATGAGCAAATGTGGTACCAATATATTCCTCTGTCCTCTGAAATAAGTTAGTAAATTACACAGGAACTGAGGAACCCCAGATGGCATATAAGACTCTAATCAGTGATTCTGTGACTACAGCAAAGAAGTCCTTGGGGCTGCTGGGTAGATGAAAATTGCCACATACCTCCAGAGAGAGAGAGAGAGGAGAGAGAGGAGAGAGAGAGAGGAGAGAGTTTGTTCTCTTTGTTTCTCAACCCTGATCCTTCTTGGTTATTTTGACTTCAGATGACATGCCAGCCATCCCACCAAGAGGAGTCAAATTGGGAGCTTCAGCAATGCTTCAGGAGTTTGGAGTCATTAGTCAGGTAGAAAACTAGTTCTGTGTACCAAGACTGGGAAGAGATTGTTGCAGACCTGGGTGTGTGAGGCAGTTTCCTGGGATGCACCACCTGGCATCCTGTACTTCTTGTATCTACACACTGTGACACTACAGAGGTTTCTTCTGTGGTTCGTTTCTCGCTGGGTAGAAGAATGGCCTGGTTGTCCACAGCCTTGAAGGGTCAGTGGGCACTGCCAGGGCTGCATTTGCTGCTGACCTACTAGGAAAACCCTCTGCATTTATCTCGCACAGTGACTTGACGAAGAAACCTTTGTGTCTGATGAACTTAACAAGATAGACCAAGGGGTTTGTGCTTGGCATCTTCTTGTTTTTTTTTTCCTTTATTTTTTATTTCTTCAAGTTACATCTCAATCGCAGTCCCCTCCCTACTCCCCCCTCCAGTCCCACCCTCCCACACTCATCCCCCATCCTCTTCCCCTTTTTTTTTCTTTTAAGTTTAAGGTATATCTTATTTCCCCCTACAGTTTTCCCTTTCAGTCCAACAAATGGCTCTTTCTCTTATAATAATAAATACAATACAAAACAACAGAGGTAATTAGGCCACAGTTATGAGGGTTATATGGCTTAGCGTACATTCCCAATGTCCAGTTCATATGTATTTGGTACTTGACTTTAACATTCTACTATCTAACCATCTCCATGAGTTTAAAGTTCTATATCTGACTCAACATTCATATTAACTTGCAACACAATTTTAAAAGTATCTTCTTAGATCTATAACACTCTCTTGACTCCTAAACAACTCAAAATTAAATTATGAGACTCTAGCTATCTGTTCTTCAACCACCTCAGAGACCTGAGAGGGATAAATATATCTGATTTTATAGGAAGTACAGGGCCTGCAGCTTCCCAAACTAAGAAATGACATACCAGTGGCTGCCTGGACAGTTCCCATTTTCTCTCCATATATTACCGCATCGATCTTCAGTCATTTGGCCCCGTTTCTCTGATAGACATTGATTGTAGAGCAGGGGTTATGAAGGACTTACCTACCCTGTCTTGGCAGAGCTAGGCACCTTCTTGTTATCTTAAGTTTGCTTGGTAATTAATTTGTGCTATTATGTATTGATCTGGGGCAGCCAGGGAATGAGCCAATTTTCTGAGAAGCCAGCTTTCTGCTAACCACCTCCTCATCCTCAAAGCTTTCAGTTTTAACTGAATGCCCACATGACCTCTTTGGTTTCTTTTAAGAATCAAGAAAAAGAAGGCATTTGAAAGCTTGTCCATTTACAAGCTTCCATCACCATCACCTAATTGTTATCAGTATAGAGAGAAAAAAATCCCTGACCAGGAGTTACTCTATTATTAAATTGTGCCACTCAGCAACCACCATAGCCTCCTCCTTCCTTAATGCTTACACAGGATAAGAGTGTGTTGTTCTCAAGAGCCATTGCTAATATTTCTGTATTTATTACTAGCTGAAGTCGGACTCCTGGGATCACCTGGTTCCCATGTCAGAGCTTAAGCCAGTGGACCCTGACTCCAGCCACAACTATTTTTTTAGTCAATTCTCAGCACAGATGGACTCACATAAGACTCAACATCTTCCCAGGTACGTTTTACGGGACCTTCGACAGGTGTGAACTTTTCATCTTCCACCCTCAGGTTTATATGAAATACAAAGAAAGTCTCCTTTACCTGGCAAACTGAGCTTGGTGTATTTTAGGATGGTGATTTGTCTTGTGCTTTAAGAAATCGATACTCCACTCACCAATAGGTAGTTAATGAAATGTATCAGTTTAGTCAGGCGTGGTGGTGCACACCTTTAATCCCAGCACTTGGGAGGCAGAGACAGGTGGATCTCTGAGTTCGAGGCCAGCCTGGTCTACAGAGGGAGTTCCAGAACAGCCAGGGCTGCACAGAGAAACCTTGTCTTGAAAACCAAAAAATAAAATTTAAGATGTGATGGAACTGAGTGGTGCTATAATTCCATGTCTCCTGACTTTTTTTTATTAAAAAAACTTTTCCATTTAATTAATTAATTCACTTTAAATCCTGTTCACAGGCCCCCTACCCACCTTTCTTCCTCCTTCCAACCTCAACTTCCCTTCCCTCATTCTCCCAGCCCTTTCTCCTCAGAGAAGGGGAAGGCCACCCCATACATACTAGCCTATGGCAAATAAAATTGTGGCAGGATTAAGCACAACCTCTCCCACTAAGGCCAGACAAGGCAACCCAGATAGGGGAAAGGAATCCAAAGGCAGGCAACAGAGTCAGAGACAGACCTTACTCTAATGTTAGGAACCCACATGAAAACCAAGCTGCACATCTGTTACATATGTGTAGGGGTTCTAGGTCCAGACCATGCATACTCTTTGGTTGGTGGTTCAGTCTCTGTGAGCCCTCAGGGGCACAGATTGGTTTATTCTGTAGGTATTCTTGTGGTGTCCTTGACCCCTCTAGTTTCCTCAGTTCTTCCCCTGACTCTTCTAAAAAAACTCCCAAGAGATGGCTCAGAGGTTAAAAGCACTGGTCACTCTTCCAGAGGTTCTGAGTTCAATTCCTAGCAACCACATGGTGGCTTACAAACCATCTATAATGAAATCTAGTGCCCTCTTCTGGCCTGCAGGTATACCTGCAGACAGAACATTGTATACATAATAAATAAGATCTTAAAAACAAACAAACAAACAAAACTCCCGAGCTCCACCTACTGTTTGGCTGTGGGTCTCTGCATCTGTTTCCATCAGCTGCTGGATGAAGCCTCTCAGAAGACAGTTATGCTAGGCTCCTGTCTGCAAGGATAGCAGAGTATCATTAATAGTGTCAGGGGTTGGCTCTCTCCCATAAGGTGGGTCTCAAGTTGGGCCAGTCGTTGCCTGGACATTACCTCAATCTCTGTTCCATCTTTATCCTTGCACTTCTTGTAGGCAGGACTAGTTTTTGGTCAAAGGTTTTGTGAATGGGTTGGTCCCCCTCCCTCCACTGGAAGTCCCACCTGGCTATAGGAGGTGCCCACTTCAGGGTCCATATCCCCCTTTGCTAGGAGTCTCAGCTAGGGTTACCCCATGGACTAACAGGAGCTTCCCCCATCCCAAATTTTCAGCTTGTTCCAGAGATGCCCCCACTTGTTCCAGAGATTTCCATTCTCTCTACTAGCACCCCCAGGAACTCCCTGCCTACCCCCAGGATCACCCCACCTTATCCCTACCCTACCCCTGTTCCCCTTCCCATGCCCTCTCCCACCTAGTTCTTTCCCCCTCTCTCCCTCTCTTACCCAGTTCTCCCTCTTCATCTCTTGTTTATTTTATTTCCCCTTCTGAATGAGTTTCAAGCATCCTCCCTTGGGCCTTCCTGGTCACTTAGCTTCTTTGGGTCTGTGGACTGTAGTATGAATATTCTGTACTTTATGGCTAATATCTACTTATAAGTGAGTACATATCATATGTGTCTTTCTAGGTCTGGGTTACCTCACTCAGGATAATCTTTTCTAATTCCATCCATTTGTCTGCAAATTTCATGATGTCCTTGCGTTTTTTTTTTTAATGTTTATTTATTACTTCTGGTTACATCTCCATCACAGTGTCCTCTTTCCACCTCTCCCAGTCCTGCCCTCTCACCCTCTACCCTCTATCCCTTCCAACCCACTCCTCCGTGTCCCTACATATCAGACCCCCACCCCAGTTCAGCAGTCAGATGAGGGCCAAGAGCCTCCTCATACACCGGGGGCATACAAGGCAGCACCACTAGGGCAAAGTGTCTCATGGACAGAAAACAAAGTCTATGTTCATGTTCCCTTTGGTGCATTGGTTGTAGTATAAGTTATCCTGTACAATATGGCCAAAAACTCAAATGACAGCACATGCTGGTGAGGTTTTGGAGAAAGGCTAACACTCCTCCATTGCTGGTGGAAGTGCAAGCTTGCACAACCACTATGGAGGTCAGTCTGGCAATATCTTAGAAAACTTGGAATAGCTCTGCCTCGGGACCCAGCCATACCAATTCTGGGTATACATCCAAATGATTCCTCAACAAACCACAGGAAATTTCCTCATCTATGTTCATAGCAGCCTTATTTATAATAACTAGAAACTGGAAACAACCCAGATATCCCTCAACCAAGGAATGGATGTCCTTGTTTTTAATAACTGAGTAGTATTCCATTGTGTAAGTATACCACATTTTCTTTATCGATTTTTTGGTTGAAGGAGAGCTAAGTTGTTTCCAGTTTCTAGCTATTACAAATAAAGTGGCTATGAACATAATTGAGCAAGTGTCCTTGTGGTATGGTGGAGCATCTTTTGAGTATACACCCAGGAGTGGTATACCTAGGTCTTTAGGTAGAACTATTCTCAGATTCCTGAGAATTCTATTTAGCTTTTTTTCTTTTTCTTTTATTTTTAATTGGCACTCATTCATTTATTTAAGTTACATCTTGATCACAACCCCTTCCCTTCCTCTTCCCCCTCTCCCTCCTTTCCTTCTCTTCAGGTGAGGGGGTCCCTACTCCTATCAAATCCCCTCAGTTCAACAGTCACATGATGGCTAAGAGCTTCCTTTTGCACTGGTGCCCAACATGGCAGCTCAGCTAGAGTAAGGTGTTGCACTAGTAAGTATCACAGCCCATGACAGACACTAGCCGCCCTACCCCCCACCACTTGCTAAGGGATCTATATGAAGGCCAAGTTGCCTATCATCTGTATATGTATAGGGGGGCCTAGGTCTGGTATGTATAAGAATTTCTTCACTTTTTTTGGTTAGTGTTTCAGTCTTTGTAAGCCTCTAGGGGCCTATATTGGTTGGTTCTGTTGATCTTCATGTGGTGCTCTTGTCCCCTCAGGATCTCTCTATTCCTCCTCCCTCTCTTATACATGGCTTCCAGAGCTCAACCTAATGCTTGGTTGTGTGTCTCAGCATCTGTTTTGATCCTCTGCTGGGTGGAAATTATTGCAGGATAGTTGTGCTAGGTTCCTGTTCTTTTGGGTCTGTGGATTATAGGTTACCCTGTACTAAATGACTAAAATCCAGTTATAAGTAAGTAGTGTATCTTTCTGGGTCTGGGTTAGCTCACTCAGGATGAGCTTTTATAGTTCCATATATTTTGTTGCAAATTGCATGATTTCCTTCTTTCTGAACACTGAATAGTATTCCATTGTGTAGATGTGGCATAGTTCTTTTGTCCATTCATCAGTTAAAGTACGTCTGGGTTATTTCTAGTTTTTAGCTATTACAAATAAGGCTGCTATGAACATAGATGAGGAGATGTCCTTGTGGATTGGTGAGGAATCATGTGGATGTATACCCAGGCGTGGTATGGCTGGGTCTTGAGGTAAAGCTATTTCAAGTTTTCTAAGATACCACCAGACTGATTTCCATAGTGGTTGTACAAGTTTGTACTACCACCAGCAATGGAGGAGTGTTTCCCTTTCTCCACATCCTTGCCAGCATGTGCTGTCATTTGAGTTTTTGATCTTAACCATTCTGACAGGTGTGAGGTGGAATCTCAGAGTTGTCTTGAGTTGCATTACTCTGATGATTAAGGATGCTGAGCATTTCTTCAAGTATCTCTTGGCCATTAGAGATTCCTCTTATATGAATTCTTGGTTTAGCTCTGTTCCCTGTTTTCTGATTGGATTATTTGGTTTCTTGGTGTTTAATTTCTTGAGTTCTTTATAAATTTTGGACATTAGCCCTCTGTCAGATTTGGGGTTGGTAAAGATCTTTTCCCAATCTGTAGGTTGCCGTTTTGTTCTAACGACAGTGTCCTTTGCTTTACAGAAGCTTGTGAGGGACAGGAACAGCTCTCCTGTTGTTGTGATCCCGATGGGGCCAGATATCCTGTCTCCTGTTAGGGAAAAAGGGACAGGAAGTGATCTTTCCTTTGCCAACACCACTGCAAAGCAGACAAAAGGTAGGGCTGATTCTCCCACACTAACATCCTTGGGGCCAGGTGTACTGTGCTGCCCAGGTGAGGTGCAGGGCCTGTTCTTCTGAGTGATATAGCAGTGAGGGGCAGGAACAGCTTTCCTGCTCCTGTGACCCCATCAGGATCTCCCATCTTCCACTGGTGGTGAGGGCAAAAGGGAGGGGAAGGGATCTCTCTTTTGCCAACACCACCACAAAGCAGACAAAAGGCAGGGCTGGCTCTCCCACACTCACTCCCTCAGGGCTGGCTCACCCACAACTCCCACATCCAGGGCCAGGCAGGGTTCTTTCAGTTTCTTGATTGCTTTCTGTTCTTGGGGAGCCCATCTGGTGCCTACCTGGTGCTGGACTGGTTGTTGCCACAGGCTAGCTCCATTTCTGGTTCCATTGGCACCGAACTGGTGGTGGGCTCAGGCTTACTTTTTTCAAGGAATGTTAGGCTACTATTCATTCATGTGTTCATAGGTTACATTTTTTTTTTTGGTTTTTTTTTTTTTTTGAGACAGGGTTTCTCTGTGTTACAGCCCTGGCTGTCCTGGACTTGCTTTGTAGACCAGGCTAGCCTCGAACTCACAGAGATCCGCCTGCCTCTGCCTCCCAAGTGCTGGGATTAAAGGCGTGCGCCACCACGCCCGGCTCATAGGTTACATTTTAATAAGCCTCAGTTACAGGGGCTAGACAAATCTAAATCCTCTAAGCTAACTTTCTACCTCCCCAGATAAAACTCCATAATACTTTCATATAAATGCCATATGGGCTGTTTCTTTCCATCATGATAATTCTTGGAGCAAGCTGTTCTCTGCCACGTGATCCTGGTTAGTGTTTAATTTCTTTCACTTATCTATCTATCTATCTATCTATCTATCTATCTATTCTCTTTCTTTCTCTCTCTTTTTCTTTCTTTCTTTCTCTCTTTTTTTTCTTTCTTTCTTTCTTTCTTTCTTTCTTTCTTTCTTTCTTTCTTTCTCTCTCTCTCTTTCTTCATTCATTTTATATCCCAATTGCAGCTCCCTCCTTCCTCTCCACCTGGTCCTACCCTCCTCCCTCTTCCCCTTCCCCTCTTATCCTCAGAAAAGGGGAAGCCCACCCCTATAAATCTATTCCAGCTCTTCAAGTCACATCAGGACTAAGAGCATCCTCTTACACTGAGGCCAGACAAGGCAGCCCAGCTAGGGTAAAGTGATCCACAAACAGGCAATAGAGTCCATGTCACTGACAGTCCCCCACCCTACTTGCTAGGGGCATCTACATGAAGACCAAGCTGCCTATCAGGTACATATGCATAGGGGGCCTAGGTCCAGTTTATACATTTTTTTTGGTTGGTGCTTCAGTCTCTGTAAACACCCAGGGGCCTAAGTTATTTGTCAGTGTTGGTCTTTTTGTGGAGTTCTTGTCCCCTCCAGATTCCTCTATTCTTCCTTCCACTCTTCTACAAGATTTCCCAAACTCCACCTTATGTTTAGCTGTGGGTCTCAGCATCTGTTTTGATTCACTACTGGGTGGGGCCTCTCAGAGAATATTTATGCTAGGCTCATGTCTACAAGCATGGCACGATGGTTATCCTGTTCTATCACTATACACTTATAAGTGACTGCATACTATGTGTATCTTTCTGGTTCTGGATTACACCATTCAGGATGATCTTTCCTAGTTCCATCCATTTGCCTGCAAATTGCACAGTTTCTTTGTTTCTGATACCTGAGTAGTATTCCATTGTGTAAATATACCACAGTTTCTTTATCCGTTCTTTGGTTGAGGGACATCTGTGCTGGTTCCAGATTCTGGCTATTATGAATAAAGCTGCTACAAACATAGTTGAACGAATGACCTTGTGGTTTGGTGGAGCATCTTTTGGGTCTATGCCCAGGAGTGGTATAGTTGTGTCTTGAGTTAGAACTATTCCTAATTTTCTGAGAAACCACCAGATTGCTTTCCTAGTGGTTGTACAAGTTTGCACTCCAACTGGCAATGGAGAAGTGTTTCCCTTTCTCCTTATCCACCCCACGTCCCATGGTTTTTTTATCTTGGCAATTCTGACAGGTGTAAGATGGAATCTCAAAATTGTTTTGATTTGAATTTCCTTGATGACTAAGGGCATTGAACATTTAAGTGCTTCTCAGCCATTAGAATTTCCTCTGTTATGAATTCTTGGTTTAATTCTGTGCCCCAGTTTTGGATTGGATTATTTGGTTTGTTGGTGTTTAATTTCTTGAGTTCTTTATATATTTGGATGTTATCTCTCTCAGATGTGGGGTTGGTTCCTAATCTGTAGGCTGCCATGTTGTCCTATTGACAGTGTCCTTTGCCTTATAGAAGCTTTTCAGTTTCATGGGGTCCCATTTATTAATTGTTGATCTTAGAATCTGAGCTACTGTTCAGGAAGTTGTCTCCTGTACCAGTGCATTCAAGGCTATTCTCCACTTTCTCTTCTATTAGGTTCAGTGTATCTGGTTTTATGTTGAAGTCTTTGATCCACTTGTGTTATGATAATGCTTCAGGTCACACCACCAAATGTTAAGATAGTGAGGCAGGCAAATCACATCATGCCATGCAACAGGTCTAGTATAAGGTTTATACTGGTACAGGGGAGAGAAACGGAGGAATATCCATGGGAAGAGCTGGAACATAGAGAAAGAGAGAGATAAAGAAGGGCATGGGGGACAGAGAGAATTTAGAGCACAGAGAAACAGGGTTAGAGAGAGAAACGGAGTTAGAGATGGGAGGAAAGGCATGAGGAAAGAGGGACAAAAGAAGAGAGGGATGGGGAAAGAGCAAGAGACTGGGAAAGCTTTTATCCCACCAGGTGTGGCACACCTGGCAGCAGCTGATGATGTAAGCAATTAAGGACCATGAAGGATCCTGAAGTCAGACCCATGGAAATGCCTACAGACTTACATTCCTGCCTTGTTATTTAATTAAAAAGAAAATGAGGGACTAAGAAGGTGATGGGGCAGGAGTAGGGTCATTGTGTTCTTTTTAGGCTGCTTCCTGATGAATTGGGGTGTAGGCATCTTTGGAGGCCCTAAAAAGAAAATTTGGATGCTGGTGAAGTACTAGTAGAGCTGGTGTGTCACCGCTGTCCAGGATCTGCAGTTAGAAAAACTGGATGTTTCACTGCTGTCCAGGATCTGTAGCTAGGAAAGCACAGGCCTTGCTGAAACAGTATGTGAGCTGAGCTGGAGCATTGTGGGTGAACACTTTGGAGCTGTCCTGGATGCAGGAAACTCCTGAACTTGGCAGGATACTGGAACAGATACATAAGAATGAGGGTGCAGAAGATTAAATGGGCTAGGGAGAAAATATTTTCTTAAGCACATGGTCTTGGTATCTGGGAAGGAAGTCCCAGAACTGGGGAATAGGGAAGGAACACGGGAGAGGAATCCAATACTCTGAAATAGCAGTCAGTGGGAAACTTAGGCTGTTGGTTGTTGGTTGGCAGTACCTGTCTGGATCTCATTTGAGGTGGATTCGAGTGTATTTCCTGAGGCTTATAAGGAATCTAAGTTTAAAACAGAAGACAAATTTTAAACATGTTAGTATCACCATTGTTTGTGATCAGAAATCCATATTGCAGAAGAGGACAGTAGACACACATCTTTGTATCATAGCAAAGCAGAGGCTTGGGAAACAA
This sequence comes from Lophiomys imhausi, assembly GCA_907164525.1. NCBI lineage: Eukaryota > Metazoa > Chordata > Mammalia > Rodentia > Muridae > Lophiomys > Lophiomys imhausi. Next base: position 4,847,909 of record CAJQZJ010011617.1, read on the forward strand.
TCTTGGGTTACCAGCATGAACAGTATTTTAAGATGAGCTCAGAGAAGACAGGAATCTTCCGTGGAGCAGAAGGGACAAAAGCTCATTAAATCTTGATTTGTAGTATGACTACATATACATCACGAAAAAGAGGCTTTCGTCTATCCAGAAGACTGGATGTATATAAATTTAGCACAATAAGAAACATTTTGAAGTCTATATTTAAAAGACAAACCAAAGGAAATTCAAAGTTTTGAACTTGTGACTATAATAGTGGATTGTATAGTGGACTTTTTTTTTTTTTTTTTTTTTTTTTACCAGAATTAGACTAAAAACTTATTGGAATTTTAGTGGTAGCAAAGCAAGGGGAAGAAAAAACTGAAGCATTTATGTTTGCATCTAACATTAAGACATTTTCTTAGACCCTAAAATACTTTTTAGGTCCTTATAGTTTAAGCTTTTGTATCCTCAGGCCTTACATAAACTTAATGTCTTTTTTCATTTAATTATTTACCATGAGACACAGATGAGATTGCTGGGAGCATCACTGTAGTTAAATGTTATATTATCTTTTTTACATGAAGCCTGTGTGCAAGGCAAACCTGTTTGTCCTTTTAAATAAGAGACCTAGTACCTCGTAGTTTTAACTAGCTAATGAATTAACATGAATCAACATGGTGGTGGATCATCTTGGGATAAGGAGCTAACTGTTTTCTGAGTCTGGTAGTAAGGTAGACTGTGTCTGGGCCTAGAGGTAGCAGCTCTAGAATGAGGTTTGAGGCCTGATTTTCATACATGAAAAGGACTGAGAAGACATCTGAAGCCTTGGTTTCTATTGTTAAACTGTTAAATCTTTCACTAGCCTAGCCTTCAGACTCATTAGGGATCTGAGAACAATAAATATTACCTGATTAATCAGGAAGTGCAGATCAAGCAGCTTCTGAGTCTATAAAAAATGACAGTCTATAAAAAATGACAGTTTTATTGGCTACTTGGATAGCTACCCTCATTGAAAAATGTTTTAGATTTAGCATTTTCTTTGACCAATGCATTAATTTTTTCAGTCGTGCCTTCTGTGCCTGAGACTCTGTCCTCCACCTCTTGTATTCTGTTGGTGATGTGTGCATCTGTAGTTCCTGTTCTCTTCCATTGGTTTTCCATCTCTAGGATTCCCTCAGTTTGTGTTTTCTTTATTGCTTCTATTTCCATTTTCAGGTCTTGAACAGTTTGTTTTTTCATTCCCTTTACTGGCTTGATTGTATTTCTGGATTTCTTTAAGGGATTTACTCAGTTCCTCTCTAAAGGTCTCCATCATCTTTAGAAGATTGGATTTAAGGCCATCTTCTTGTGCTTCAGCTGTGCTAGGATATGCAGGACTTGCTGTAGTAGTGTAACTGGGTTCTAGTGATGTCATATTGCCCTTGCTCTTGTTGTTTGAGTTCTTATACTGTTCTTTACCATTTGCTTGTCCTGGTATTGGCTGGATGTTTCTGATGCTGGAAGGACTCCTCAGGGAGGCAGACAGAGCCTTGGGCCTGACAGTGGAGCTCAGGGAGCAGCAAGCTGCTCACCTCTGCTGGCTGTGCCCCATGTGCACCTAGCAGGCAGGGGTCAAGTGGGAAGGGGTCTAATCTAGAGGTTCATGGATCCCCTAGTGTAGTGCTGAATGGCAGTGCCAAGAGTCAGCATTCATGTCTGGTCTCTGCAATTCTCTGTGGTCTTCATACAAGTCCTCAGGTTATGAAAGTTCCCAGGATTCCTGTTTTGCTGAGAGACATTATCATCAAATAGTATCAGACTTTGTCAAATGCTTTTCCTATATCTATTGCAATGATCATGTGTGTTTTGGCTTCTATATGATTGCTGTTACTAAGTTTTAGTAGACATTCTTACATAAGTCATTTGGTACATACCCTGAGGACCAGAGGTTTCACATACTCCACTCCTACCATGGGCTTCTCTGAGGAACAGGACAGTAGGGTTCCTCACATGCATATTGGCTGTGGATCTACTGGTCTTCTGTGTAGATGCCAATTATCTCTGGTGGTCATGGTATGGAGGAAGATACCCCCATGAGAAAGACCTGAACATGTGTTTTCGGTATCGACTTGCTAATACCACCCATTCTGAAACCAGGGGAAGTGGGCAAGTGGGCAGAGCTAGAAGAGGGACGTCTTTCCCTACTTGTTAATTCAGCAAATTCTGGGTGCACCCAGTTTGATCTAGGGACTAAGCACATTCAGAAGTCATGCAGGATAGCACTAAGAGACAGTGGTTGTCATGAAGACAAGGCTGGTGACTGACAGCTGTCAGTGCATGGATAGCTTACCTATAAGGGCTGAGAGTGGAGGCTCAGGGAGTGTGTACTGTCAGTCAGCATGCCTTTCTTGTATGAAACAATGAAGACTACTGGAAAACCAGAACTGAAGTATTTAGGTAAAGTCATAAGAAATTCCCATTTTAAAAGTATAACTTTACTTTGGGTGTGTGTGTGTGTGTGTGCACTCTTGTGTTTGGGATGAGTGTGGTGAACAGAAACAACTTGAATTACTTCTCTCCATCATGGGGGTTCTAAGAATTGAACTCAGGTCTTCCCTTTTGCTTGGCAATGAGCACCTTTACGTGCTGAGCTATTTTGCCATATCCAATAAATTTCCATTTTTGGTATGCCAAATAGCAAAGAGCTGAGCGAATGCCTCAGACATTTCACAGGGCAAGCCCTGCCTTGCTTGGTTGGATCTAGAGGGTATCTGAGTGCTTTCTCAGTTGACCATTATCTCCTGCCCTGGATGAAGATGGGGGTTGGACACTGGCAATGAGATTTTTCCTGTTTCTTTGCTGAATGCATGCTGTTCTGTGATGATTCTACCTAGGATACAGTTTTGGAAGGGACAGGAACAGAAATGTAATGGGATGCTGTCACTGAGTCATGGAGGATAAAGAGGCATCTTTGAGATTTCTTCATTTCAAAGGTGTGGTTGGACATTAACTCTGTAATGAAAAATCTGATGTGTAAGGCATAAAAAGTGGCTTTATATCTGAGAGATAACTATCTTAATGCTGAAGTGAAGCACTGTACCAGAGCAGAACAGTCTCTGTCATGGACTTTCTCTTGATGGATAGTCTCTGTTGCCTTCTAAAACTTCATGCCAGTGAAGTGTTGTTTTATAGGTTGAAAACAAAGATATCCATTCATTATCAGAACATTCATTTTCAGAACACTCAATTTCACCTTTTTTTTTTTTGCGGGGGGCTCAAGACAAGGTTTCTCTGTGTAGTACTGGTTGTCCTGGAACTCTGTACACCAAATTGGCCTCAAATTCACAGAGATCCACCTGTCTTCCGAGTGGTGGGATTAAAGGCCTGTGCCGTTATGCCGGGCACTCATTCTTTTTCAGTGTGTAAGTACACGGCACTCAGGTTCACTGTTTAGTTAAATGATATGAACATCTTTGCAAAAACTACTTGGCTTGGGTTCCCAGAAAGCCACATCTGGACAAAGGAGGAGGCTCATTTGTGAGGATCAGGGGCTATGAGAGGGTCTGAGCAGCTGCTTACTTCTATGTTTGCCTTATGTTAGGCTCTGCTTCTCAGTGCTGAGTGGATTTTCAGATAATCTTTTATCTCTCACATGCACTGCAGACAGTGCAAGGGGAGTGTGTGTTGTAGTCAACAGTGTTTGCTTCTGACACCAATATTATTTAAACTCAGTATTTTTAATATCTTTATTATTTCTTTTTTTGTGAATGTCATGTCATGCACTGTGATTCCACTCATCTCCCACCTCCCCTCAGACCTGCCCTCCACCCTTGCAAACTCTCCCAAAAGAAAAAAAAATCTCATCGTGGAAGCTGTAGTATGTTTGAGTGTGTCCCACGATGTTCCCTTTTGTCCATACTTTTTGCTTGCAAATGTTCATTGCAATTATTCCTTGGTCTGGTATGAGGCTTCTGCCTTTTGTTACTTTGTCAATATTGGAATCTCACTGGGACTCCTCTCAGATATGCTGTTGTTGCCCTATGTCATGGAGATCCCGTAGTTTTGGGTCTGTGGAACTGTAGTTTTGGGTCTGTGGAACTGGCCTCTTCATACACTCCAGTGGTTCATCCATGAAGTAGATGTTGGGGTGGGCCAATTTAAATCTCTGTTTCTGGGCCTGCAACCCCCATATCCAGGGCCAGCTCTACTGTGCTACCTAGGAAAGGTGCAGGGGCTGCTTTCCTGTGTCCTGCAGCAGGAAAGGGGCTGAGCCAGTTCTGCTTTCATGACCCCATCCAACTCTCCCACCTGCTACCTGTGGCAAGGACCAACGAGAGTGGAAGAGATCCCTTCCTTGCCAATGCCACCACTCAGTGGACAAGACTCAGGACCAGCTCTCCTGGGCTCACACCCTCAGGGCAAGTTCACCCCCAATTCCCATACCCAGGGACAGCTCTACTGTGCTGCACAGACAAGATGCAGGGCCTACACTCCAAAGTGCTGTAGCATGTGAGGCTCAGAGACCACTTTCCTATTCTTGTGATCCCACTGGGGCCAGATCTCCTGCCTACCACTGGTTGTGAAGGCAAAATGGAGGGGAGGGGATCTCTCTCTTGCCAACACCACCAAAAATCAGACAAAAGGCAGGGCTGGCTCTCCCACAATCACACCCTCAGGGCCAGCTCACTACAACCCCCACACCCAGGGCCAGCTGTGCTGCCCAGGTGAGGTGCAGGGCCTGCTCTCCTGAGTGCTGCATCAAGTGAGGGGCAGGATCAGCTCTCCTGCTCTCATGACCCTAGTTTCAGGTCTCCTAATTGCTATAGGAGATGAGGGGTGAGGGAGAGGAGGGTGTTTCTTCCTCATCCATTCCACCACAGGGAGACGAGTGGTAGGACCAGCTCTCCCAAGCTTGCATCCTTGGTGACAGCTCACTTGCAACTCCCAAAATGTATAGGGCCTGCTCTCCCGAGTATGGCAGCTGGCTATGGGTGGGGCCAATTCTCTTGCTTTCTTACCTCTAGGGATAGTTCTTCCATGATTCCCAAGTTGGGGGTGGGCCTGTTCTGCACAGCCTTCTGACATCAACATGTCCCTGAGTGGCAGCCCAGACCATCTGGGTTTTGGTGGAAACAGATCCCTGCTGCTGTAGGGTCATGGACTCAGATATAGTCCCCATTGGCAGCAGAGGCCAAGACCCCACATGGTCCTAGGTGGCATCACTGGCTACTCACATAAGGTTGCTCCCTCATTACCCTGAAGTCTCCATTTCTGCCTTTCTTTGTTGTGCCCACATTCTTCTGTTTCTCTTTCTCTTCCATATCTCCACCACTGACTTGTTCCTCTTTTTTCTTTCTGTTTTTTTGAGACAGGGTTTCTCTGTGTATCTCTGGCTGTCCTGGACTCACTCTATAGACCAGGCTGACCTCGAACTCACAGAGATCTGCCTGCCTCTGCTTCCCTAGTGCTGCAATTAAATGCTTGTACCACCACACACGGCTTGACTTGCTCCTCTTAATGGTACCCAGGGTCTCTGAGTGTCTGGGCTTGTCTCAGGAGTGCCATGCCACATTTGTGCATTGCACTTTATGGTGCCTTTCAGGGGTCATTTCCAGTATGGTCTGACCTCCAGGCCTGCATGGCACCAGATTGGTGTTCTTTTCAGGCTAGCTCCCTGTCCAGGCCCTATGGTACTAGTCTGGTGGTTTTCTTGGGCTTGCTCCTTGCCCAGTTCTCTTGAGTGGCCATCTGCTTGGGGTCTGTGGTGCCAGGCAGGGATCTTCTAGTCTGTGGTTCTAGCTTCCTGTTCTGGGAGCCTATCCTAGTGCTGACTGTTTGTCACAGGCTAGCTCTTTGTCCGGGCCCCCTGGCACCAAACTGGTAGTGATCTCAGGTTTTTTTTTTCTTCATGGAATATTAGGCTACTATTCATTCAGATGATCATAGGGTCAGAACACAGAATGTAGACATATCCTCTCTTCTCTTCCTCCTATTGCACATGTGACACAGCAGCCATATCTGCAATGCCTCTAGGGGCAGGTTATTTATTTTAAAGTTTATTTATTCATTTTAAATTCTGATCACAGCCACTTCCCTCCCTCCTCTGGGTCTTGCCCTCCCACTCTCTTCCAACTATCCCCCCATCCCTTCTCCTCATAGATGGGGAGTACTACCCCCCACCCGTACCATTTCATCCTAGCACATCTAGTTGCATCAAGACTAAGTGCTTCCTCTTCCATTGAGGCTACTACAGCCCCCTTAAGAAGTGACCAAAAAAAGCAGGTTTCAGCGTCCAAGCCAGAGACAGCACCCATTTCACTTGTTAGGAGACCTACATGATGATGAAGCTCCTCATTGATTACATATGTTTAGGTAGAGTTCATGTATGCTCTTTGCTTGTTGATGCAGTCTCTGTGAGCTCTCATGGGCCTAGGTTAGTTGTCTCTGTTGGTCTTACAACCAACAGACCCTATGGGTCTTTCTATAATTCTCCCCATTCTTCTACAAGACATCCCATGCTCTGCCTAATGTTTGGTGATGAGTCTTAGCCTCTGTTTGGATCCTCTGCTGCACTGGAGGTTCTCAGAGGACAGTTACACTGTGGTCCTGTCTGTAAGCATGGCAGAGTATTGTTAATAGTGATAGGGGTTGGCTCTCTCCTTTGGGGTAGGTCTCAGGTTATGTCCATCATTGGTTGGACATTCCCTCAATTTCTGTTATATCTTTATCCCTGCATATCTTATATACAGGGTAAACTTTGGGTTGAAGCTTTTGTGGGTAGTTGGGTTCCCTCCCATAGAAGTTCTACCAGCTAGAATGAAGCCTCTTTAGTGTCTGTATCCCCTGCTGCTAGGAGTTTCAGAATCACCCCCATATCCTCCCAGGGGCCTACCCTGTTGCTGGTCTCCATCTTGTCTCAGAGATGCTCCCCCACTTGGTTTCCTATCTTTCTCACAGCCCTCTCACCTTCTGCCTCTGCTTTCCCCACATCTGATCCTCCGTTTCCCTCCTCTATCCCTCTCCTACTCAGTTCCCTCTCTTCATCCACTTCTACTGTCTGTTCTATTGCCCCTTCTGAGTGTGATTCAAACATCCTCCCATAAACCTTCTTAGTTACTTAGCGTTTTTGGGTCTTAGGGTTGTAGATTGGTTATCTTCTACTATATGCCTAGTATCTGCTTATGAGTGAGTACATACTATATGTAGCTTTCTGGGTCTGGGCTACTTCACTCAGGATGATCTTTTCTAGTTCTATCCATTTGCCTGTGAAATTCTTGATTTTCTTGTTCTTAATAGCTAGTAGTATTCCATGAGGGACATCTAGGTTTCCAGTTTCTGGCTATAATGAATAAAGATGCTACAAACATAACTGAGCAAATATCCTTGCAGTATGGTGGAGCATCTTTTGGGTATATTTATGCCTAGGGGTGGTATAGCTGGGTCTTGAGGAAGAAAAGTTCCCAGTTTTCTGAGAAACAAAGTGGTTGTATAAATTTGTACTCCCACGAGCAATGGAGGAGTGTTTCCTCTTTCTTCACATCCTTGCCAGCATGTGCTGTCACCTGAGGTTTTGATCTTAGACATTTTGATGGGTGTAAGATGGAATCTCAGAGTCATTTTGATTTGCATTTCTCTGATGACTTAAGAAGTCTTTGTTGGACTCAGCAGTGGTTGCTTCTGACACCAACATTTAAAAAAAAATCTCTGTGTGTGTGTGTGTGTATGTACATATGTACGCAAGGGCCCATTGAGGCAAGAATACAGTGCTGGATCCTCGGAGGCTGGAGTTACAGGTGGATATGAGCCACTCAGTGTGGTTGCTGGGAACTGAACTCCTGTCCTCTCTTATAACATTGAGTGCTCTTTAACTGCTGAACCACTTCTCTTGCCCTCAAACACATTATGGATGATTTCCAGGTGAATTTTGGCATTACTGGAACAATTTTGTAAGGAAGCTGGGGCTCTGCTATGTGCTGGGAACTGCATGAATGTGACACTCTCTGTGACCGCTTGACCCTCCAGGGACTTTATAATCTGCATCTGCAGCAGCAGTATTAGCAGAGACTTAAAAAAATGAAAACAAAACAAAAAAACTTCAGGCTACAATTAGAGCTATGGAGTAAAGAAGCAGGGGAGACATAATAACGTTTACCTGGTGAGTCAGACAGAGGCCAGGAGAGTTATGCTGAAGGTGAGTGAAGGCATTTTTGGAACCATGACACTGAGTGACAAGAATGACAAGTAGTGTTGGAAACCTGAGAAGTTTGCTCAGGTGCAATGTGTCCACTGCAGGGACCCTGGGAGTGGGTTTACAGTGTTATAAGCCTAGAAGGAAAGGAGGTGGGAGAAGGCTGACAGGCCCTAGGGTCCATGACACACTAACAGCCTTTCCAAACAGTAACACAGGCACTTTTCCTTTTCAGATGGTGGCATTGCACGCCTTCGAGTGTATGGTACTGGACAGAGGGACTGGACCTCAGCGGACTCCATGGAACCTATAGACCTGGCGGCCATTGCTTTTGGTGGTATCTGTGTAGGATTTAGTAATGCACACTTTGGACATCCAAATAATATTATAGGTGAGAGGGAGTCCCTTCTTGGACAAGTGTGGGCATCAGCATTGCAAGCTGGGCATGGCCAGAATGATGCTCTGAGTGGGATGGGAGGCTCTCTCAGAGAGTGAGGATAAGTCGAAGCCTTTGCGATATGGGGTGGGTCAGCAAGGGTCATGGTCCTGCCGGGCAGTGGTGGTGCACGCCTTTAATCCCAGCACCAGGGAGGCAGACTCAGGTGGATCTCTGTGAGTTCAAGGCTAGTCCGGTCTACAGAGCAAGATTCAGGACAGTTAGGCCTGTTAACAGAGAGAAACCCTGTCTCAAAAATCAAAAGAAAAAAGGGCCATGGTTTTTCTTTATTTTGTCTCAAGTAACTGCTATAAGGAAAATAAAAAAAGAAAAAAATTAAATCTGTCAATCTCATGGCCGTGAATTCACTGATATATCAACTCCACTGAAATTAACTTATGTAGTGATACTTGGGACTATGGGATGTGAAATTTAATGATAGTAAACCCATTCCTGGGTTCAAATTAAATCAAAGGTCACTCCATTAACCCCAGCTATTTCCTGTAGGTATTGGCCAAGCAAAATCCATAGCAGATGGCTGGGAAACTGCGAGGAGGCTGGACAGACCCCCCGTGTTAGAAGTAAGACCAGCAACAACTGTGGTTTCAAGTTTGTATAGAAAGTGTTTTAAAATACTTCTTTCACTTTGCATCAAGGAGAAGTGCAGTTGATTAGGGATCTGCTTGAGCTGGGTGTCATGGCACACCAGGGAGACAGAGGCAGGAGGATCAGGAGGTCAAAGCCATCCTTGGTTACTTTGAGCATTAGTTTTAACTGTTAACTTGACACACAACCTAGAATCACTTGGGAAGAGAATATTAGGAACTATCTAGACCAGACTGGACTGTGGGCATGTCTGGGAGGGATTGATTTGACTGTTTATTGATGGAAGACCCAGACCATGTGGGTAGCACCATTCCCTGGTTTGAGCCCCTGGATCTCTTAAGAGAAAATAAGGCTAGCTGAACACGGAGCAAACAGGCAGCATGGGTGCATTCATTTCCCTCTGCTCTTCCTGTGAACGCTGTGGCCAGCTGCTTGAGTTCCTGCTTTGACTCCCTGACGTTACAGATGGTACCTTGGAATCATTAGCTCAATAAACCTGGCCTACCTTGTGCTGCTCCTTCAGAATGTTTTAGTGACAGAAATGAAACCAGGGAAGCCACAGGGAGTAATAGGCCAGCCTGGGCCACATGATACTGTGTCTCAAAGCACAAGCAGACAGAATCCCAGAAACCAAACCAACCCAAACTGACATATTCATATAATTCATGGTTTTTGTTATTATTCTTTGCATTTTTCAGATTTCCTACTGTGTTTCCACTATTCTGTCTGGTATAGTATTACACTAAATTTTACCAGAAGACTAAACCACCTTGTTGACTGCTCTAGTCAAAAAAATTTGAATATTCCATTTATTTACTAAAGAAAAAAAAGATCTAAATTTTTTTCCCAGTTAATTTCTGCATTATATTCTTCCTTTCATTGTGTAGATCTGGGGGATTCAGGTCTGTTAACAAGTGCCCTCCATCTGCTGAACTGTTTAGTCCCCCAGAACCTACAGGCTAGTGATGCAAAAGAGATGAGTAAATTTGTTGGAAGGGCTGGAAGAAACACTGGTTTAATCATTTTTAAGGTCTATGTTCCCCAGGGTGAGCCTTTGACCCATAGAGGTTGTTAGAGCCAATTCAACAGTTTAATTAAACCTCCACCAAACCAAACCAAAACCCCATTTAGTTTTCAAATCCCATTGAAAACTTATAACTGCTCCCCTTTTGGAGAAGCAAGGTTTGGAGGCCAATGGCCATCATGATAGATGATGAACATGAATGTACTTGCTTTGGAAGGTCAAACAAGCTGAAGTAGGTCAGCATCTTTTGTTTGTAACATTCTTAATGAACATAGTTGACATAGAAATTGTATCAGAAACTTGTAAAAATTTGCTGATTACAATGAACTCAGGAGGCAACATGAACATCAAAATGACAAGAGGCAAGAGGGCAATTCACACACTAAATGCTTATACATTGGTAGTAGCAAATGTGTGTGTGTGTGTGTGTGTGTGTGTGTGTGTGTGTGTGTGTGTGT
>CAJQZJ010011617.1:4858588-4876943 GCA_907164525.1 Lophiomys imhausi
TGTGTGTGTGTGTGTGTGTGTGTGTGTGTGTGTGTGTGTGTGTGTGTATGTTGACTGGGTCTCAGGTAGACAAGCTAGCCTTGAATTCCTGACCCTCCTGTTTCTCTTTTCCAAGTGCTGAGATTACAGATGTGCACCATGCCGCCACACTTAGCTTGTTTATAGTAAATGCAGTATGATATATGAATGTCTCCTGCTGGTGTTTATGTTGGCTTTCTTGACTCCAAGTTGGCTTATGATTTATTGTTTATTTTGAATTCCAGAATGATGAGAGTGGCCTTCTCCAGGTCCCAGGTTCTGAGTGGGCAGTGTTCCGATTGGCACATCCTGGAGTCATCACTCAAATTGAAATCGATACCAAGTTCTTTAAAGGTAAACCTCAAGGCAGGCAGGACCTTACAGCTGGTATGTTCCTGCACAGGTAACAGATGATGAGGAAGTTGGTTGAAGTGCTGATGCTGCCATTCAGCCATGCAGCTTTGAGGAGGGTCTCTCTAGTTCTGTCAACCAGCATCTCTTGAGAAGCCCTAGTTGGCTAGATGGCTTTGAGGGTCATCTTGTTAGAAAACTATGAAAGGAAGATGACTGCAGCTCTAGGACAGGGCTTGTCCTGACTCTCTAGGCTGAGGGCTAGAGACTTAAAGAGGCAGGTCCATTACCCACATGGACAGACAGACAGACAGACACAAACATACACATGCGCACACACCCATAGGCTAAATAAATGGCCTATGAGATTCCATGTTGTTGTGAGGCAGGTTCCCCTTGGAATGCTTAAAGAGCTTGTGAGAAAAGCAGAGAAAGGATCCAGTAATAAAAAGAATTTGGACAGTAGCTTGGTTAGTCTGTACTTGCTTTCTTATGCAATACATATGTTGCTCATTATATTAAAAAAATTAAAGAGGCTATGAAGTATCTGCTAGGTGATGAAAGTGTTGGGTTGGGAATCTCATGATTGTTTAGCTGTGTCTATAACAGATGGTGTTAGTTTATGTTCATATTTTGGATGTTGAGTTTAAAAGACTTCCAAATCATGGCTTTTAATATTGATTATATGAACGCTCAACAATACAGTGAAGGCCAGGTTTATTAGTGGGTATAAAGCTCTTTCAGAACCTTTTATTTCTTTGGCTCTCCTTTGGCAGATTTCAGTTTGTTTATTTAGCCTATGGGTGTGTGTGTGTATGTTTATGTTTCTCTCTCTCTCTCTGTGCACATGCATGCAGTTGCATGGGTCTAGAGGTTAGCACCATGTGGAAAGACCTCATGTGGGATTGCTCGGCTGTTCTCACTATCATAGAGAATGACAAGTTCATCCTGGGGGACGGGTAACATGCCAGCTCATTTGTGTTTGCTTAAATCTTAATAGCATCTTTTAGTTCACAGATATCTTCATGACTGGTGTAGGGTAATCTGTTCGTTTTAATGAGGGAATTTAGTCAAGGTTGACAAGCAGTAAACCCTGGTAACTGATGCACCAAATAGGTCATGAATATAAGCTGCCAGACCCTTGGGTTCTCTTTGGGATACTGTGGTGAGATTCAGGAGTGAGGAAGCATGACAGTATCCTTGGTATCAATAATATACTAAATTATATTCAGTTGGGTCAAGGATGCACAGCTTCCTTGCACATGTCAGAGACAGATATGCACACGTCAGACACAGATATGGCAGCTCTGATGTGAACCCTGTATTCTAGGTTCACCCATGACCTACAATGCAGGGCTACTCTCGCAGGAGATGAACCACGTCGGGGCATGCAGGCAGTGAGGGGCTTCTGCCAGAGTTTGGAATCTCCATCTTGGAGTACGTCTCACAGGAGCATGTGACCCTTCCCCTAGGGGCTTTGACCCTTGTACATGATTCTGTGAAGTTGCAAAGAGAAGAGAGACTCAAAGTGTATTCTTTTCACCTAGAGACCTCTTAACAATCCTTGGGCACAGAATGTTTGATTTGAGCTCAGCACCCACTAGTGTAGCTCACCATTATAACCACTTCATCTTTTTCCTCTCTTCAAAGATTTGGTTTTATTTATTTATTTATTATGTGTAGGAGGTGTGACTCTGCAGGTAACCATGGTAGCTAGATGGAGGTCAGATCCCCTGGGGCTAAAGCTAAAGGCAGTTGTATGGCCTGGGAACCAAAGTCAGGGGGAACATTAAACACTCTTCGCCACTGATCCAACCCTCTGGCCCCAGGATTTCTTTTTATTGCCACATTACAAAATGACATTGTTCTCAGGTCCATCATGATTTCAGAGGTGCTATGCAGCACTATAAGCAATGTAGTTCAGAGTCTATGATGGTCATCAGGTAGATCCAACTTTCAAAGTATGAACGCATCCAGCTAATATGCGACTGGGTGTGTGTCATTCATCTGAAGTGCACACACTCCTGGGTTCCACAAGGCAGTCCAACTCCATTTTTTCCTTTCTCCTACACTATACTTTTTGCTTAGAAAGAATTCTGACTCATTCTTTTTTTTTTTTTTTTTGTTTTTTCGAGACAGGGTTTCTCTGTGTATCCTTGGCTGTCCTGGACTCACTTTGTAGACCAGGCTGGCCTTGAACTCACAAAGATCCGCCTGCCTCTGCCTCCCAAGTGCTGGGATTAAAGGCGTGCGCCACCACCGCCCGGCTGACTCATTCTTGATTTTACAGCTCTGAGACTCGAACCTAGGGCCTCATACAGGCTAGGCAAGTGTTTTACCACTGAGCTATCTTCCTAGCCCATTTGTGGGGTTTCATCTGATTGAATTACCTGTATTCTAGAAGTTGAGTTATGCTGAAGGAGACGGTGATCAAGTCTCTATTTCCCCCAACAGGTAATTATCCTGACAGCTGCAAAGTCGATGGTTGCATCCTGACCACACAGGAAGAGGAAGATATGATCAGGCACAAGTGGGTTCTTCCTGCCCATAAGTGGAAACCATTGCTTCAAGTCACCAAGGTCTGTGGAAGAACCTGGGATCTTGCACATGCTATGCATCTCCCTACCACTGAGCTCCACCCCTACACATCTCCTTACTATGATCTCCAATCCTATCCCACTTTTTTTAGTTTTAGAGACAGGGTCTTGATGAGTTTCACAGGCCAGCCTTGAACTTGTAATTCTCCTGCCTCTGACTCTTGAGCAGCTGGGATTATAGCTCTTCAAATTCACTTTCGTATAAGTCTTTGCTCAGTTGATGTACTGTTGAAAAGTCATGCCTGTGTTTTCTACAGAGGGTGGACTCTGTGACTTCTGCATGCCTAACAATCAAATTTTGCTAAAACAAAACAAAAACCCACCATGCTAAGAATACATAAACAGACACAGGTTTCTATAGTACATTGATGAGAAGGCACACTTAAAAGTTATCATGCTGTGCTCATGTGTAGGATGGATACCTTGATATGCACTAAAGTATCTTGAACCAGGGAAGTGGTCACCATGGATGGGGTGAGCTTCCATGTAACCATGGAGACCAGATTACTTCCTTTTTCCCTTGATTAGTTCATCTACTTGCTAAGAAATACCATGACACTTGAACATGCATGTCATTGTCTCATGGGTGTCCTTTCCCCATTAGCAGACTTCTGTTAGGCCAGATTATTACTGAAAAGCATTTCTTAGCGCCTCCTCGGGCCAAGCCTGACCGTCTGCACTGGGAGAGTCCCACACAACCCTCCTACAAGGTCCTTGCATCTACCTTTCTTCCAGCTATTTCCCAACCAAACTCACTTGTTGGACAGCCTGACCATGGAGCTCCAGGATGTCATCACTCATGCCAGGCTGACCATTGTCCCTGACAGGGGTGTGAGCTGGCTCCGGCTCAAGGGCTACCCCAGCTCCATCTGTTTGCTGCGCCCTCTCCAGGAGAAGCCCATGCTGAAGTTCTCTTTAAAAGGGGGCTTCAGAACAAGTCTTTGAGCAGCACATTCACGGTAGTAGTCACCCACCCACCGTCTTCAGTGTTCTGAACACCTGGTGGTTCAATAAATGATCACCCCACAAACTGGTCTTGGTTTCTTGTTGCCACCTAGTTGGTAGCTTGAGAATTGGCCATAGCTATGAATAGTAGGGTAGCCTCCTTAAAGAAGCACTTTTTTTTTTTTTTGGAAAAAAACACTACAAAATGTGAATAACAGGCAATGTATATAACATGGCTTTGAGAGCTTGTTTAGGCATATTAAAACCTTTGGGAAAATATTTCCAGAATTATCCATTCAAGATAATTAGCGTCTTTACCCAGAGTAGGAAGGACTTTACCAAAGGTCCCCTTCCCCCACACCACCTGTTGTGTATCCTGAAATGTCCTACATTTGGAGTGTTGAGTACTAATGGCTGCAGCAGACAGTCCCTTATGTGCTCTGGGTGGTGCTGAGTCTGGAGTCCTACATAAATGTGGGATAAAAGTAAGAAACAGAGGCTCAGAAGGTGATGTGCTTCTAGCAACCCCTAGTGTTAGTGGTCAGATGGCCCTGGTTCCTTCTTCTATGGTGGAGGACAGTAACATGCTGGTACTCCTGGCTCAGCATCACCTTATTTCTTTCTCCCAACTGGGAGCTCCATCACTTCACTTGTATGGTCCTTGCTGATGTCTCTCTCTGTCTCTGTCTCTCTCTTTCCTGTTCCCCTCACTCCCTTCAGCATCTTACTATGTAGTTCTGGCTGGTCTGGAGCCAGTCTGGCCTCGAATTCACAGAGATCTTCCTGCCTCTGCTCCTCAAGTGCTAGAATTAGTGGCAAGCACTGCCTCACAGGCTTTCCCTTTTCTCTTTGTGGCCTGTCACCTGTCTGAGCTCTTCCTGCCCCCTGCCAGATCTATGCCCTCGCTTGTGGGGGTTCTCTGTTTCGTGACACTCACCTCTCTGAGCTTCCCGCTGCTCCCAACCTGTTTCTCTGTCCTCATCTATCTGCGTTCTCAACCCGCTCTGCATCTTCATGTCCCGGGTCAGTCATCTCTGTCTTGCCTGGCTCTCTGTCGCCTCTCTCCCGCTTGCCCAGTCACAATCACCCTGGACGTCAGTGTGTGCTGTAGGCCCAGGGCCCACTGGCCAGGCAACTCAGTCCCGCCTGTGGCCCGCAGCCCGAGGGAGCCAGTGGGTTCTCTTCGGGTGTGCTGGGCTCCCCAACTCCCCCGTGCACGGTTCTGCGTGTCCCGAGGCGAGTGAGCAGTGGCCATGGGCACGCGCGAGCCCTATATGCTGGTGGACACCACGCCGGCTAAGACCATCTTGGTGTACCGCAACGGGGACCAGTTCTATGTGGGCCGCAAGTTCGTGTTCTCGCGGCGCCGCGTAGCCAACTTCGAGGCTCTGTTGGAGCAGCTGAACGAGCAGGTGGATGTGCCCTTCGGGGTGCGGCGGCTCTACACACCCATTCATGGCCACCCTGTGCTCCGACTGGATGCACTGCAGAGCGGTGGCAAGTACGTGGCTGCAGGCTGTGAGCGCTTCAAGAAGCTGGAGTAAGTGCAGCCTGTGAGATCTCTTCCTACCCAGCCCTCTGCACATTGGACACCTGACTTGGGGCCTCACCCCGCTCTCAGGGGCAGCACACCACACTCAGGGCCTCACCCAGGCATCTGGCAGCAGGATCCACTGTCTCTTGGAGCAATAGGCCACACACAGAACGTCAGGTTCAGAGAATCCAAGAGTGCAGTGAAGGGTACAGATTAGTTTGCATTATCTAGGTACTTTCATTACTATGAAATAGAAGGATGGTATTTGCGGGTGAGTTCAATACAGAGCAGCAACTGGGCTTCATTTTCTTCACTTTTCGGTTAATGACATGTGAAATTGGGCTCCTGTCTGCTGAATAAAACTATGAAACACTTCCCCACTGGCACCAGTAAGGTGCCTTAGATTCTGTAACTACGGAGCAAGTGAGCAGTTAAAATTATACTCACCAGATAATAAGATTGTAATTGTGTCACTAGCAAACAGTTGTAATGAAGCTAACAGGCCTGTGGCTTCCCAGCAGTGATGACCAGGGGCTTGAAAGGTCTTCCTTCATGGAGCAGCTAAGCGAGAGATAGTTGTGAGGGTGCTGTTTAAGACAAGACTTCCTGGTTCTTTCACATCTGTTCTCCTCTCTACTGCTTTGTCATTCATGTCAAGGCCTGAGGGTTGGACGACAGAGTGATAGGCCAAGGCAGGAGTAGGGAGAGAGAGGCAGTTAAGGTTGGGTGAGAGGGGAAGGACCCCCTCTGAGTGGGACTGGGTCCTGGCATCCCCTCCTTGGCATCCCCTCCTGAACAACTTTGGGCAAAACAAGATCCACGCTCAGAGCTCATGATCTCATCAGTAAAGCAGGCTGGTGGGTGCCCATCTCACAGCACCACATAAGGGTTTATATAATGTCCTTCAAAGTGCCTGCACCCAGGGTCGCTTTGCATCTTCCTCTCCCCGTGGAAATACCAAGGAAGTTGATCAGTGACCACCAGCCCCAGCAAGTGTCACTTGTACCTCTGGCTTGCTGGATCCTGAGGGACTATGCTCTCCCTGGTCTGTTTCTATGTTCTTGGGAATGCAACACTGAACAACAACACATAGCACTTTGTGTTATGACATATGGTTATGAGCTACCATGTGGGTACTGGGAACGGAATCTGGGTGCTCTGGAAGAGCAGTTAGTGCTCTTAACCACCAAGCCATCTCTCCAGCCTTAGACCATTATTTCTAGGGTCACTCCAATGAGTACATTCATATGAGGGAGAGTCCTGTCACTGGAGAGAGTTCCACAGTTAACTGGGCAAGGCCAGTTAACACAGTTGGAGGTGTTCCATGTCAAGACGCTGTCATTCTGATGTGGATTCATTTCTGACTTATGGGGTTGTCTGCTTTATTGCTCACATTGGCTTCTCTGGGTTGGGGGCTCCATGGTTCAGTGTTAGCATTGTCTTTCTAACTATGATTTCTCCTCTCTTTCGTTTTTGCAGCTATATTCATATAGTTCCCAGGAAACCTTCAAAGATGAGAAAGTTGAAGGAAGTAAGTGTTTGAGACTAACTAACTATAAGACGAGCTGATTTAGGACACTGTGGGAACAGGTTTAAGCTTTTCTCTTTAAGTTCTTTAAGCTTTTCATGAACCAGCATCTGGCTTTACTGGGTTTCCCATTTCCTGTTTCCTATTTCATTATGTCTATTCTAATTTGAGTTCCTTTGTGTTGTATAAGGAGGTGTCTCTTTGGAGGACCACCTTTTATATCCCTTCTCTTTCCATGCAGGATATACTATTCCTTCCCCAGAATCTCTATGCTGCTTTGGTAAGGGCTGATGACTTCTCTGAGATTTCGTTAGTGACAGTGTCCAGCAGCAGATCAAAACAGATGCTGAGACACTCAGTCAAACATTAGATGGAGCTTTGGGAGTCCTA
The DNA here is from genome assembly GCA_907164525.1 of Lophiomys imhausi. NCBI lineage: Eukaryota > Metazoa > Chordata > Mammalia > Rodentia > Muridae > Lophiomys > Lophiomys imhausi. Next base: position 4,865,952 of record CAJQZJ010011617.1, read on the forward strand.
TATAAGAGAGGGAGGAGGAATAGAGAGACGTGGAGAGGTCAAGATCAACACATGAAGATCAACAGAACCAACTAACTTAGGCCCCTAGAGGCTTACAGAGACTGAAACACTAACCAAAACCAAACCAAACCAAAAAAACAAAAAAAACCCAAACAAACAAAAAACAAACCCCCCCAAAAACCCAGACCCAAACCCAACCAACCAACCAACCAACCAAACAAACAAAAAACCCCCCAACAACAACAAGAAGAAAAAAGTTTAGACTTGACCTAGACTCCCCTAAACAAATATAGAGGATAGGCAACTTAGTCCTCATACAGATCCTTTAGCAAGTAGGAATGCGTCAGTCTTAGTCATGGACTTTGTTACCTGTTAATGGGACACTTTACCCTAGTGGAGCTGCCATGTAGGGTCCCTGAGCAAGAGGAAGCTCTTAGCCCTCATGTGACTGATGAACTGAAGGGGGGGTTGATATGTGGGGACATCCCACACCAGAGGAATAGGATAGGTGGGAGAGGAGGTAGAAAGTGGGAAGGTGAAAAAAAAAAAAAAGAAAGTGGGAAGGTGGGACTGGGAGGGGAGGGGGAAGGGGACTGTGATTGAGATGTAACTTGAATTAATAAATAAACGTATAAAAAAAAGAAAAAGAAAAAAAAAAGAGGTCCCAGTGGAATTTCCATGTTTGGTATCAGCCTAGTGGGTAAGGTGCTTTAGACAGTAGCTGGGCATGTCATTACTGCCCACAGTGTGCCAGCTTGCTTGTTCCCTTCCTGTGCTCTCTGCTTCTGTCTGAAGACCTGGCTCCCTTCCCGCAGGCTGGCACAGAGGCTTGCTCTCATCTGCAGGGTCACTAATCAAGCATTCCAGTGGACCACGCAGGGAAAGGGCTGGGTAACTATGGTAAACACCCCTCTGATCAAACCTAGCTTGGATCCCTCCAACCCCCTCTAACCTTGCTTCTCCCCTGGGGTTCATCACTTTCTTCCCCTATTCTTCCTTTCACTTACTCTTTTCACAATGGCTTCATTACAGCCTGGCAGGGAAGGTATTACCGCCAACCCAGGAGTGGCTGGGTATCATTTGCTCAACTCTCCTTTTAAAAAGGGCATAGTTTAAAAGGTTCTGGAGGGTGAAATCCCTCCAAGAACAGTGGTAGTGTGTGTGTTTGTCTCTCTCTGTGTGTGTGTCCCTTAGCACGCATGTTCTTGCTGTTGTGGAAAAGAGAGGCTTCAGCTACTTAGTGGTAAGGATGACGATGGGGTTACACTTGCTTCCTTCCTAGCCTCCCAGAGGGGACTTTACAAGCACATTAAATTGATTCTGCCATACAACTCATCATTAAAAAGCTGTGTGTGTGTGTGTGTGTGTGTGTGTATGTATTTGCATGTGGTAGTGTGGGCATATGTATGCCACGGCATGTGTGATGGCACATGTGTAAAGGTTGTATGAAAACTTTGAGTGTTTTCACCTTCCACCTTGTTTGAGGTAAGGCCCCTTAGCCGCTGAATGAACCAGGCTGGCTGGCTTCAGAGCTTCAGGGGATTTTCTTTTTCAGTCTCTGCCTCCTGTATTCCTTCAGGAATGCTGGGGTTATAGATGTGAGCACTATTGCATCCAGCTTTTCTGGGGGGTTCTAGGGGGTTCAAACTCAGATCCTCACACTTGCACAGTAAGGGTTTTACCCACTGAGCCATCTTCCCAGTCCTATGACTTGTCATTTTTAATGTAAAAAAATCACAACATTTCCGAAAAGGTGAACACTAAAGCCCACACAGCCTGGCCCCACATGAGCCCCAACCACATTTGTCTGTGTGCCCCCAGGAGTCCACAGTACAATGCTGAGTCAGGGACAAAGCTGCAAAAGCCAATGTCTTCCAAGATTTGTCTTTCCCCCCCAGGAGGTGGCAGGCTGACAAGTGAGTTTTGACCTGTCTCTGTTTCCTGTCCTTACTCTTCAGGGTGGCTGAACTTGTGAGACTCCTCTGTGTTTTTGGGAAAACAGGACACAGTTTGATTGCACAGAATTTCAGATTTAGTATATAAAATGACCTTGGAGTGGCCCAGTGTGACCTTTTTAAAGATTTGTTTATTTTATTTTATGTATATGAATGCTCTGCTTGTATGTATGAGTGTGTACTACATATGTGCCTGGTGCCTGCAGAGAGAATCTGATCCCTTGGAACTAGAGTTATAGATAGTTATGAGCTGTCATGTGGGCACTGGGAAAGTGCTCCTAGCTAGCTGCTGAGCTGTTTCTCCAGTCCTGTGCTCTTCTTTAGTCATCCTCAGCTAGATAGAGCATTTGAGACCCTACCTCAAAAAAAAAAAACCCAAAATATTTTTACAAATAAAAACAAGAACTGTGCAGACCATGACATACTCCATGAGGTCCTCATGGTCTCTGGCACCCATGTGTCTTTGACACTAATTGCTCAGACAGTAATTTAGGCATCTGATATTTAGTGACAGAGCTTTTTTCATGGATATCCGCCCCTACTCCCTGTCCACATGCAATCTGGGGCACAGAAGAGTTTATTGCTCATTATCAGGCTGCATTCTGGGCATAGTTATGTGAGGACATCTCTCCTTGGCTCTAGAGTCTTTTTGGTTTAGGCTTTGCATGGCAAGAAATGTTTGGATGTGTCCTGGGGTCAGGCAGACTGTGTGGGAACAGTTTAAGAGCTCAGGTCTTGCAGCACAATGACAACAAGTAACTGTCAGGTGAGCTCTTCCAGGCACTTGCCAAGGTACTTTCCCTCTGTACCAATCTCTCTGCAAGCTGTGGGCTTATGAAGGGATTTGTTACTGTGACCATATCATACGCATGAAGACCAGGCAGAGGAAAGTTAAGCAGCTGAGCTCCACAGTACACCAGCAAGAGCCAGAGCCACTTCAGGTGTCCCTGAGCACTCCACTGTTCTGAGCATGGTGTCACATAGCTATGAACTGTGAGGACATGCCCTTGGGTGGCTTCTCATGGTCAGAGCCCTCAATGCCATATGTTTCTGGGAAGACTGTATAATCTGGTTGTCATCTGACTATCTTGTGGGATTGTTTTAGAAACTAGTTATGCTGTGTTTTAGAGCTGTCCGCAGGGCTTAGAGCCGTTTGGTAACTGCAGATGCTATATGAGAAACATTTCGTGGTTACCCTCAAGTCCATCCTCCCCCTAGGCTTAGTTCCCCTCCCTTGGGTAGTAGTAGGTCTATTGCTCATTGGGTACATCAGCCTCAGGCAGGTGAGTGATGTGTAGGACTCATGGGATCTGACAAATATGAGTGAGGCTGTCTTTTCCATCTGACAGCATTGGGCACATTTGTTACACTCCTCTTAGGATATGATTACAGGGAGTACCAGTATTCAATAGCTGTACTTATTTAATTAGGCAGGTGCTATCAGGGTTAATGAGTCATTAACACATCAGACAAGTAATTAGCCCATTGTTCCCATTGTTGTATGCAATCAAGCAGAAAACTATTCCTAGGGTGTCTATACCCAGTAGAATTTCGCAGAGCATAATTTCTGTTGTTTTGTTTTCACACCAGGTCTGTAAATGCATACTCATTGCTGATATTCATGGCATTAAGTTTTACCACTGTATAGTGTGAGTATGCATCATTTTATATGCAATACAGAACAGAGGAACAGTGGATGCATGCATGCTTTCTGTAGCCTTCATTGGCCTAACCTTACTCTGGACCCTTTCCCCAATAGTAGAGTTGAATACTTGTCCTGGTACCTTTTCCTCATTCACTGTCCATTCAGGTTCATGGGTAGTTACCACAGTCTTTTGGAGGCTGCTCATTGGTCAGCACTAGGATCATTCTGTTTTAGGACTTCCTACCCCAAGAAGGCTCATAAGGATGGCGTAAGCCACGAAACCAGAAAATGACAAGCAATATGGAGGCTGAGTCATTACAGGCTATCTTGTAAATACTTAGCTTTATACACATAGGCAAGTCTAACTCCACACCTCATCACAAGAGCTGCTTTCTGCAGTCAATGGATGCTAATATAGAGACTCCCAAGTGGTCAAAGCATAGAGAATAAGTGACTGTGGGGTGCTCAGAGCCCTAAATGGCAGTCACTCTTTCCACTCCCAAATATTGTAAGAGCCAGAGCTCAGAGAATATTGATGCAAAATAATGTCTTCTGGTCATAGTAAGAACTTTGCATGCATGAACTCACAGTAGCTGTGGTTGATAACACAAGATTTGCACAAGATCAAGCCTGTCAGCACTTCAGTATAGAGAAGGGAGGGACTTAAGAGACCTCTCTCCTAGCTGAGAAAACATTGGTAGTTGCTAATTAGACTGAGTGGATTGTTAAAGAAGACAGGAAGTGGGGTTGGTGATTTAGCTCAGTGGTAGAGGGCTTGCCTAGCAAGTGCAAGGCCTTGGGTTCCGTCTTCTGCTTGGGTTGGGGGAGAGACATGAAGTTAGGTGTGGGATGTTGGGGTGGCTGGAAGGAGTTGGAAAGACTTAATGGGAGGTAGTTATGATTTAAATACATTATATTCATGTGTGAAAGAACCCAATGATAATAAAAAAATAAAAAGAAAAATCAAACCCCAAACCAAACAAGGGTGGAGAGAGATAGGGTAGACTCCCCGAAGGCCAGCTGGAGGTGGGTGGTGGCAGAGTGCTCTGGCTGCTTGTTGTGCAAAACAGGTTGGATATGGCAGTCAGGTCTGTCATAAAGTGTTTGCTATGCTGAGTCTAGCTCCAGCACCGATGTAAAAAACTAGGGCCCTCAGGGTCTGATAGCACATACCTAAAATCCCAGACCCCTGGATGCAGAGGCAGGTGGATATTTGTGATTCCAAGTCAGCCAGGGCTACAGAGCGAGATCCTGTCTCAAGAAACAAACAAACAAACAAACAACAACAACGACAACAAAAACCAACAAAAACTGGGCCTGGTGATGCACAGTTGAAAACTAATTAGTGCCGACTACATGAGCATGGTCATAGAGTGCCACCCACTGGAGTGAGGACAATATGCCATGGGTTGTACTGCTAAAGAAAACTGACTCTCCTCCCCCAGCAGTCAGAAACTGACAATATGTCCTCAGCGAGGAGTGGTGCCTCTTAAGTCTCTCCCTTCTCTATGTTGGAGTTGCTGACTGGGCTGATCTTGTACAGGTCATGTGCTGGTAACAACAGCTACTGTGAGTTTATGATGGAATGTCTTTGTCTGAAAGATATTATTTTGCAGTGATAGTCTTTGACCTTTGGCTTTTATACTCTTTCCACCCCCCTTTCCAGAAACAGGAGGATCCCCGAGGCTTGCTGGATAGTCAGTGTAGCCAGTGTATGAGACCCAGGTCTGAGCAAGAGACTCCATTTTTAAAATCAAGTTATAGGGGGTCGTCCTGGGAATGATATCTGAGGCTGACCCCTGGCTTCCACATGTATGCACATATGTACCTGACAACACACACACACACACACACACACACACACACACACACACACACACACGTCATCAAAAATTCAAAAGCGGCAGTTTTTTCTCTAACCGGGTTAGCTCTCAAATAATTGAGACAAAGACAATTTGATTTATTCAATAAGCATCAATGCACAATAACTGGGCAGCTATTAATCTAGTCTAACCCTCTAAGATAATCTGGTTACTTCTCAGCCAAAATCCACATGACGCTTGCATTTAGTATTGATCTGGTTCTCTCTGCTCCATGTGTCTTCTCATGGTGGCTCCTGGACCTCCACCTCATGCCTGAATCCTCTCTCCTCTCTCTCCCTTCCCCTCACTGCAATGGGAAGTCCAGCCCTTATATCTCCTCTGTTCAGTCATTGGCTGATCGATCAGCTTTTATTGACAAATCAGAGAATAAATGGAGAGCAATGCTTGCACAAATTGAGACAAGAGATTCTTAGAATCAGCATTATAATGCCATGTCTGGATTGCAACCAAATAGGGGGGCAGAGAAATCAGCATTTGAATAATTCAAGGATAATCTTTGCATGGTGCACAATAACATTATGCCAGCACATGAGGTTGGGGCAGCAAGAGATGAGTTAGGGAGAGCTAAGGGTGGATAGAGTGGCTAAGAACAGTTGGGGGATAAGAAAGCGGGGCTGCAGATATGGCTCTGAGAGCTAACAGAGGTCCTGGTGGTTTAGCTGAGAGGAGTCAGGATGGGAAGGGGTCAGGCATCTCCCCAGTTTCATTGTTGCACAAATGGATCATGCTGTTGTCATCTTCAAAGATGGGGAGGTCTGGATTGGACATGTATGGGGATGGTAAGTAATTCTACTAGGGCCAAAAATAAGACTGTCTAAATGGATTCACCTCTCCTCCCCTGTGTGTGTTAGGGAACTCTCATATTAACTTAATTCCAAGTAATTATTTCAATATGATAGATACTACCCAGTGCCTTTTGCAAAATGTTCTGTCCTTTAATTGTCATGAGAATTCTGTAAGGTCTGCCATCTCCACTGTAAGAATTAGTGAACTGCTGCTTGGAGAGTTGACACAGCTCTGCCTGCTAGAGCTGGGGTGTGACCCTGGGTCATCCAGCCCTCAGCCTGTGATTTCCTACCTGTGAGTCTCTAAGATTTGTCCCATTTTCTGTCTCCTGGTCATGTCTTTGTTCTGGTCACTGGTAGCCAATGAGTACAGTAGATCCCAAAGCCTGTGACCCTCTTCCAGGCCCAGCATGTCACACTCTCTCCCTTCTTCTAAGTGTGGTCCCTAGGGTTCAGAGTCACCTCATCACCTCTGTGGTGGAGTGTGATGGGCTGGTCCTTATTTACCAGTGTCTCTGGCTGGTTGTCACTCTCTTTGAAGAAAAGTTGGTGACTTTTTTATTCATCTTGAGATGCTTAAACAAGCTCCCCAAATTAGACTATGTGCCACCATCTAGTGCTTAACTAGGGAAGTTAGGGAGGGAAAGACGTGAGGGTAGGGCAGGTCCCTGAGTCCCCTTGCTGGGCAGGCAGAGCAAAGCAGGGCCTGGGAACTGGTAGAGCAAAGGTATTGGTATTGGTGAGGTCCCAAGCCAGGTCTCAAGACCATGTAGACAGTGTGGGAGGCATGTGTTTGCCAGACCAAGATTCTGTGCCTCTAAGTTGATGTGGATTGGGAAGCAGGAGGCTTAGCAGGTTGAGAAGTAGGAGGGTTAGCAGAGCAAGAAGTGGAAGGAGATTGCCTGGTATTGTGTGAGGTGTGAGGTATGCAGCCCTGTGCAGAGGGTGCCCCACGCAGTGTGTAGTGTGAGGCGGGAGGGCCACCAGGCTCTGGATATTCAGGAGGAATGATTCCTTCTCTGTCACTCTAGAGATAACTTTGAACTTTGGAGGGTAGTGCATATGGGGAAGAGAAGAGCCTGTGTTATGCTGAACTATAGGCACTCATATTTTACTGAGTCCAAGGTCTATATGGACATGAGATAGGTTAGGGTTACTGACTGACAGTGTGAAATAGCTGATAGGTGTGGCAGGGAGGTATAATGCTAGAGGCCTTATGCGCCTGGTGGGACCTACCATATAGGATGCTGGCCAATGATGGAGAAGGTGACAGGGAACTAGGGCTCAGGCAGGATTGACCCGATACCAAGTGAAAGAAGTGGAAGGCTTGTACAGGCCACAGAACAGTTGTGGGTTCTGAAAAGAGATAGATAGATAGATAGATAGATAGATAGATAGAGAGAGAGAGAGAGAGAGAGGAGAGAGAGGAGAGAGAAGAGAGAGTCTACCCTAGGACTGGCCCTAGGGAGCTGGGCCAGTCTGCTGCACAGTACAGGGGTAGCCTTGACTCTTCAAATCCTTTCCTCTTTCTTCTCTGTGTGCTCCTTGCCAGCAGGTTGGTACAAGAGAACTTTTGTTCTCCTGTGCCAGGACCCCCCAAATTGCTTCCTATTTGAGCATCCTGAAATGAACTCCTAAGAAGGTCCTGCACTTGCCTCACCATATTCATTCTTAGAGCCCAGCAAGTCTGGGCAATGTAGGGAGGTGTCCCCCCTAGCTACCATACTCCACATGGCTACTTTTCTTATCCTTTAATTTGTCCAGCAGAACATAGGGAAACCTTGGTCACCAGTGTGCATTTACTGGGTGCATCACTGGGTATGTCACTAGTATGAGCCACGATCCATCCTGAGCTTTGTCACTCTTTCCCCTGACACACTGTGTATCTTCCTCCAGCTTCCCACCACTTGGAGTACATAGCCTTCAGCCTACCTCACCCCCACATGGCACCTACTAGAATGACATTGGGCCTGTAGTGCATACCCACCTCTGAGTCCCTACTGTCCTTGATGGTCTGTAACCTTGGTGTTTCTGGGGTCATGCTATCCTTGCTGTTGGTACTGACTAGTGTTTGCTATCCAAAGTGAACTCTGAGCCCTGTGGTTTGTTTTACAGATCAAGCCGGTGGTACATTGTGATATCAACGTGGCTTCCAGGTGGCACACACAGACCAGGACATCCCGACACATAAAGTGAGTTCAGTATCATGACTTTAAAACCCTTTAAAAGCATGTCCTGGTTCCTTGCAAGGCAGTGCTCTCCAGCTGGGCCACCTGTTCTCAGCCTCTTCCTCACCTCCTCATCTGCTTGCTGTCCTCCTCTCCCTGACCATATACCACCTACTCCTGTGATCAGCCTTCAAGTGTTGTTCTCGGAGGGCACTGTCCAGTCAGGGTGCCATCATATGCTGAAGTTTCCCTGAGGTGAAAAAGCAGTTAGAAAGAGAATGAAATGGTCCAGTTAGACAAGCCTTGCTTCTTATACCTATCTTCAAAGTCTCAAGAACTGTGTTTTGGAAGTCCCCCACCTTCAGTTTCCAGAAGGGAGACTTTTAGGAACACAAGCTGGGGGCTCCATAGTGTATCATAAAAATACCAGACCCCCAAAGAATGAGGATCTCAGCACTTGGAGCCTTTCTGGAGGCTGTACTGTGCAAAGAAAGGATAAGTACCCAGTTAGTTTGAAACAAAAACACCAGTAGCCTGGCAAGATGGTTCAGTGGGTAGAGACACTTGCCCTCAGGCCTGACAACCTGAGTTCAACTCCTGGATACTATAAGGTGCCACGAAAGAATTGACTTCTGGGAAGTTGTCCCCTGATCTCCACACTGGTTCTATACTCACACATTCATACACACATACAAATATAAAGTAAATAAAAAAAGGTTTTGGGTTATTGTTTTGGCCAGTGAAGGTGCCTGCTACTGAACCTGATGACCTTGGTTCAGTCCTCTGGACTCACATGGTAGAAGGAGAAAGTTGAATCCTGCAAGTTTCTTTCTGACCTCCACACAAATTCTGTAGCATGTACAAGTGCATGCGTGTACACACAGGCATGCTCGTGCACACACACACACACACACACACACACACACACACACAAAATGCAATTTTAAAATGCTTGAAAAGTACCTGGGTTTCTCTGAAGTAGCAGAAGTCCCTGTGTTTCTAAGTTTTGCAGATAGCATCTTTCTCTGTAGTTGATGTCACACTCTTAGGGGACATGTTTGTGAATCCTGGTGGATGAAGACACACATCTCTGTAGCTCTGGCTATGACCCAGTATATCAGTGACTCTTGCAGAAGACGTGTTTTACCGCCTGATCAGAGTGCTGGAAAGTTCCACTAGATGGACCCAGATAGCCATCTAAATGCATTGTCCTTCTACCATGGAGGGATAAAGCTGATCTTTTTGGCCTGGAGAACTTGCAACTGTGAAAACAAATTGAAGTTAGGGAAATGTTCTGTGTCAGGCACTCAGGGTAAGAAGGAAGGACTCTGACCTTTCCTTGCAATGGAATTGGCAAGACTGGTATGACTTGTGGAGTGAAAGCTGGAGCCCTTTGGTGGGACACAGGGACACCATATACACAGTTTGACCATAGAAGTGTGAAGCCACCCAGTAGGGGGTTGAGGCTCAGAGGTGGGGATGGGGCAGGGCTGGTTCTGGTCTCTACTGTGGAATCTGAGATTACCACTCTGTGGGGACATCCTTCACCTATGTTGCTCTGTAGTGGAGTCCTCACTCTCAGCTTAATTTTATGTGGAGAAGTAAAGAATGTGGTGTGTGTGTGTGGGATGGGGTTCAGAGACTTTTACTTCCATTGTTTCTTAGAAGCGAGCTGGCAAAAAGTTTCTAAATCCTGTGTGTGGTTTCTCAGGGACTCCCTGCTCCCCATAGGAGAGTGTTTTAGTGTTTGAGAGACAAGGTCATTGGAACTGGGTGACAGCAGGAAGTTATTTGGTCTGTCGGGAGGAGAAGGCAGGGACAAAAGGTGACAATTAACTGACTGTGTGAGCATCAGGTCTGCTGCACAGCTCTCGGGAGCTGTCTACCTTGGGCCATTGTTAGCTGCCAAGGCTCTTGGGGGAGCCTCAGGTGGAAAGATCCATTGGGAGGCTCTTCCAATCTCAGTGGTCCTTCCATTTCTAGTTGTGAGACCTGGAGCTGAAGTTTAGCACAAGTGTATGCAATGAGTGGAATCACATGGAATCCCAGGTGAGTTTAGTTCATTGGCCGATGTGGTCCTCTCCACTAGAAGTGGTAGTGGTGGTCTACATAAGTGGGCAGCTTTGGTGGCTTTGGTCTTAGAGGCATTTTGACAGAAGAAGCATTTGGGAAACGCTTAGAAATATGTGTGTGAGGAGGGAGTGGTCTTTGCTGTCAGTCATAGAATAAAATCCATCTGCTCCTCTGGAGGAGAAAGCCAGGGACCAGCTCCCCTTTGCCTGCACCACATTACAGGCTTCTTCATGCCTCCTTGTGACACATAATGAAGGGGTTTCTCCCAAGGGAAAAGAGGAGTCTCATCAAGCCTGAGGCTTGAAGTGGGTCCCATGTTTGGAAGCCACGTGGGGTCTTCATGAATTGGGAAAGAGTGCTGGTTTGGCAAACCTGTCAGTCAATTTATTTATGAGCATCTCTTGAGTTCTTATACTTTGTTCCCAGTGTGTGTGTATGTGTGTGTGTGTGTGTGTGTGTGTGTGTGTGTGTGTGTGTGTGTGT
>CAJQZJ010011617.1:4924761-4968335 GCA_907164525.1 Lophiomys imhausi
TTGGTTGGTTGGTTGGTTGGTTGGTTGGTTGGTTGGTTGGTTGGTTGGTTTGGTTTGGTTGAGTGGTTCCTTTGTCAGTTGTTTTGATTTACTTTTAATTATAAGAGGGAATTTATTAGATTGGCTTGCATTAAAAAGGCGTAGGTCACTTAGTCCCACTGTGGCTGTAGACCTAAGAGCTGGAGAAACCTGTAGCTCTTCAGTCCAGGAAGCTGGAATCTCAGAACAAGGAGGACCAATGGTGTAGCCTCAGCCCATGAAGACCTGGGAGTCCCTGGAAAGTAGATGGCTCAAACTAGTGTTGAAAGGCTGACAGTTGTGGAGTATGAAATCCACAGGTGATGGGGAAGCATTGAAATTTTTCATCTACTTAGTACAACTTCAGTTTGGATGGCCATTTGAAAGCTTCTGCCTTCTTTTGCTCCCTGTTCCCATTCTGGACCCCACCCCCATGCTATAAAGACAAGGTCTCATGTAGCCTAGGCTGACCCCAAAGTCTATATGTAGCTGAAGATGAGCTTGCCCTGATTCAAGAGTTTTAAAGCCCTGGAACCTAGTGTGCTCTCCTGGCATGCTGAGGCTTAGTTAGTAGCTTTCATGCATGGAATAGGTGACACACACATGTATAGGAGTGATAGGTATGTTGAGAGAAAGTTGTTCAGGTTCCAAGTGCTCATGGAACTAGGGGGATTCAGGAGGACTTTACCCAGGCCCAAAAGCACCTGCCAGCTGGGGAAGTGCTTGTGTGCTTTACATGCCTAAAATATTTACCAGTCTATGGAATGTACTGTTGAGTTAAGCAAAATGTAAAATTATTTCTTATATTTTGGGTTGTGATAATAACCTTTAACAGCTGAGCCATCTCTCTAGCCTCAAAATTATCTCTTGATGTTTCAAAACTTGTTTTTAAAGCCTCGCTTTTCAACTAGTTCTATTCTGAAGCAGAAAATGTAAGCTGTATCTATAAGCGTCTCCTCTGCACTCCCATGGATTTCTCTCCTCAAATACCATGCAGACAGCATTGCAGATGAACAGACAAGACAGAAATGCCTGGGTTTTGTGGACACCGCTCAGAGCCCCAGGCAAACATAAGAGTAAATTGAGCAGAGCCAGTCAGACCTCCTGTTGCCTCTCGTCTCTACCTTCTCTTGGGGAAAAGCTTCCAGCCTCAAGAAAAAAAAATGTGGAATGGAGAAAAAGAAGCTCCTACACAATACAATCTCTTTTGTCAATAAAAGTGCCCTTGACCTTCCAACATCTTTCCTCATCTCTTTCCTCTAAATTACTCATGGGAAAAGGTATTTCATTCAAAACTGGCTGTCAATTTAGGATAACTAAATTATAAATACTCCTAAAATTAGCTCCTCACAGGGTATTGCAGACAGCCAATCAAGACTTCTCATTAAGCCTTCCCCAAGTGAATGTGGGAAGTGTTACCTTTTGTGTCCAAACATTACACTTATGACCATATCTATGTCATACAAATCTAAACCACAGACCATTCAGTGATTTACAAAAACATCATAAGTGAATTAAGTATATTCTTATAATTGAAATGAATTCTGGGCCAACTATATTCTTATAATTTAAATAGATTCATACATTTTAGTTAGGAAAAAGTGTCTCTCTAAGTAAAGTAAATACAAGTTACCCTTTCCTGCTATAGCTGCAATGGCTGTGCTCTGAGTGGCTACATTTTAATAAGAACCTGTTGCTCTGAGGAAGAAGTGTGATGCAGTGACCATCCATCCAGACAGGAATGGACTATGATGGCAAGGATAAATGGATGCAGAGGGGACCACTTCTGTTTCCTGTCTCCCACTCCTGCTACTCAGGCATACAAAGCCAGTTATGAAATTCTACAAGATACTTCAACCTGCTCACATTCTCTGAGAGGTACCAAGGCTACACTCTAAAAGTTTGCTCACCAAAAAATCCCAACCCTGTTCTGTCTATGTCCTGGTAGACAGCCTGAAGTAAATAAGAACTCTAGTCATCTACTTAAAGTCAACTTTCTGTAACAGATAATTCTGTGATGAGAAAACATGAAAGCAGTTGATAAATAGGTGCCTACCTGGGCCCTGGACTCGGTCTTATCTCCTTTACTTTTCCAATGAGAGGGTCAGCAAACACAAGGGGAACATGTCTAAGAGCCAGCAAGAGCCAGGAGCAGCCTGCCCTAAAAGCATTATCTCCACCAGCCCTCAGCCAAGAGGTAATGGCTCCGAGAGGAAGATAACTCTAAGAATAGAGGAGGGCAAGCCCTTGGCTAGGCCTGGGGATGGAGCCACTGGTCTAGTCATAAAATACAAATGTCTACAGGGCTATGAGATACACTAACACCCTCAGGCTCCACTGGTGCTGGGAGGGGAATGTAGTTCCACTGAGGATTAGAAGACAGGATGAGAATTCAAGTCCTTTGCTAGAAACCAGGCACAAAGCACAGAACTTCAAGGTGACAACTGAGGTGGTGAGTATTAAGCTACAGTCAGGGTCTTGCAGCAGCTTCACCTCTGCACCAGACAAGACACACTGCATCCATCTCCTCTTGTATCTCCCTCATTGTGATTTCTAAAATTTCCATGGACACAGGACTGTTTCCATAGAGCTCACCATGGGACAAAACAGACTATTCTAAGACATCAGCCTCATAAGCATTCTCTTCAGATGAAAGTGAAAATCTTCCTTTAACTTACATCCAAGTGGATCTTCTCAGGACAGAGGAATCGACATTTCGTTTTTCTAGAACCATGTGTTCCTCTAAAAGTTTCATCACCTAATATTCAATTCATCATCACCCCACTTAGCATTATTGATGACTTACACTTAGCTTTCCAGACAGTATCAATCAATATTGACCCTGTCTCTTAGGGAAGCAATACCATAGCTAGCTGTGGTGACAGAGTAGCATCAAGATAATGAAGAGGGAAAAACAGAAAGAACAGTGGGTAGGTAATGAATTTTAAAAAATCAATTAAAGAGTCAATACTGTGTTCATTTTATCACAAAAACCCTGAGTCAGAAACCATGCTGGATCAGAAAGGACACTTGTCTCATTGGCATCGATGGCAGTGCCAATTAAATGAGAGTCCTCTGCTGATTGAATGACAAAGTGTACAGGAGCAGATCACTGTTAGGGATTTGTACACATGTTTTATTTACTCCAGTAAAGATGACTAAGTGATATTTTCAAAGTAGCTACAGAGGAAGGAACTTGTCAAATGTTCTTAGCTCACTATTCATTAAAATACATCAAATCATTTCAATATTATTCACGTTGATGGATATAAACCACAAATTTTGTATCCAAGTCACCTATCATATCAATTGATTTGTGTGTGTGCACGTGTGTGTGTGTCTGTGTGTGTGTGTGTGTGTGTGTGTGTGTGTGTGTGTGTGTAAAGACACATGCATATACCTGTACGTGCCAGAAGAGACAAAAAGAAGGAGTGAGATCCGCTGGCACTAGGCACTAGAGTTACAGGCTGTTGTGACCATGTAACACTGGTGCTAGACACTGAACTCAGGTCTCTGTGAGAGCAGCAAGCACTCAGTTGCTGAGCCATCCCCTCCAGGCCTATCACCACAGCTTCTACTTTTAATTTTCTTGTCATTGTGACAAAGAGTTTGAGTCAAATTGTAGCTATGAAGAGTCCTAGGTGCCAACAGCATGAAATAGATAAGCTATGAAAGACTAACTCCCTCCTGAGTGCTAAACCCTAGATTCTCCAGTGTCATTGCTAAGAATGTTTTGTTTTGGAAGTTTTTTAGAAAATTGATATTGGCAAGGAAAGAGACAAATCTGAGCAAATGGCTGTCCTGGCACAAAGGACCGGCCTTTCTAGACAAGAGGAACTGTTTGACAAAGCTGTTGAAACTCATCCAGTGAACATGAGAATTGGAAATGTATGGCAAGGCATTTCTTTAAGAGAAGTGTGGGAGCCAGCGCCCCTTTCAAAAAAGGAAATTTGGATGTGAAAGGACAGGTAGTGTTCCATGAGAAAACACACACAGCTGCACAGCAGAGCCAGCAGTCCTCCAGTGACACGTCTGTCCCACTGCTTACCTGGCACTGCTTCTCTACTTCAACAGCCCAGCACTCATAGCAGAACTTTCTTGGGCTGGAAGATTAGTTTATGAAGTTTCCAAAACATGCTAACCACTTATTGCAGAGAAGGTGCAACCTGAGCCCTTGAGGCATGCTTTTCTCAAATCCTGATGAGTAACCTGCCACTCGACACACCACTGCCAGACCAGACCAGACCAGAGAAGATTCTAGACTTACATTACACTCTAAACATTTCAATTTTCACATCAGGATTTCAAACACAAGTGGCAATTGCACACACATGTTTTTAAGTTTACAGTATACCAAACGACATATTTGATAGCAGCCATATATCCACATGTTGCTTGGTTACTTTCCACACTTGTTTCCAGATACACCAAAATAGAGATGCTTAAAGGGAGGACAAAAATATTTTTTACAGAAAACTGTGAATACCCTGCACATGATGTTAAACCAGTTTTGACATTAACCTATGCGTGTACATTTGAAGAGGCTTAGCACTGTCATCAAACTTACAAAATGTATCTCTAAAAGGAGTTAATGTGGGTGCTAATAATCATATGCTAGGTACTCTTTTAGCTAGCAAAACTTATTTTAATCATATTTATAGTTGATTTTAAAGATCCTTAAAAACATACACAATTATCTTTCCATCTCCTTTGTTCTTTGTACCTAAACTTGTCACTATGGCAACCATGGATGCTCAGACCTCAAAAAGGATCCAGTGGTCAAATTGTATGATAAAAACAAAAACTTCATGCCCAGGGCCCTCCAGTGTTTGGTGGTATGGTCTAGAAAGTTCTTATCAGACAAATATAGGACAAGATGGAAATAGAATGACCTAGCCTCTAGATTCATGATATAGAACTTCATCCATTTCCTTTTTTCGCTTTATAGGTTTTTCTCTTTATTTTAACTTAACTACAAAAATACACCATGTAAGAAATAAAACTGAGTACTTGTTCAATACAAAATCTAAAACTTTCCCCTTTTAATCTTCATCTAAAATGTCAAAACAGATGACACTATGAAACAACACTCATAAGGTTGCCTGGGAGAGTTCCACAGGCACAAGGTTCATGGGAGTCAGTCATTGCTGCTGATGTTTCTGATATGAATCACGCCTCACTGGCAAGCCTAAACCCATCTCAAACCAGTAGGAAGATTCCAAGTATAGTGGGAATGAAATTTTAAACAGAGAAAATGTTCTTAATTTTAATTCACAGAATTAGGGAGTGATGTCTCCTTTGGTTACTCAGTACTGGGAGGGGGGGTTGGTTGATTAGTTAGATGTTTCCTGTTGAGGCAGCATCTTCACTATGCAGCCCATCAGGCATGGAAGTAGAGCTCCTCCTGCCTCAACCTCCCAAGTGCTAGGATTAGAGGCATGTACCTCCAAGTCCAGCCTGCTTTTGTTAAAATTTGAGTTTTGGGATCTTTTTTAAACACTATGTTTAAAAAAGAAAGAAAGAAAGAAAGAAAGAAAGAAAAGAAAATGGAAACCAACCTTGAAGTATATGCAAAAGCAAAAATAGTTTCTAGGTGGAGGAAAACAGGTTATGGGTAGAAAGATCTGGTGCAGGGCACTTGACACTTCTCTTTTCTTGTCTGTTTTTCTACCTTGTGGTCCTATGGCATGTATCAATTATTCATGATTTACCACCATTAGGAGGGGTGGACTGACTTCATTACTTGGGAGTTATCTCACTTTATAAATGGAAAACTAAAGCTCAAAATGGTAGAACTACCCACACTCAATGTTGCTCCAAATCTTTAATCTTTGGAGGTGTTTTTTCTTGTTTTCTTTTTTGAGAGAGGGTCTTACCATATACCTCTTGTTGCCCTGGAACTCACTATATAGACTAAGCTGTTCTTGAACTCACAGAGATCTGCCTGTCTCTGCCTTCTGGTTACTGAGTCTTTTCACTACATAATTTTTGACCTTTTTTTCTGATTAAAAGAGCAAATAACACACATGCCGGACAAGTGACGAATTTTCCCAAGGCTTGCTTGACACTTAAACCAGATGTCATTTACACTGACAAGGAATTGCTATGAATGACAATTGTCTTTCCAGCCCTGTTGGAAAGGCTGACCACTGTTCCCCAGGCAGGATGACAAATAGCAGAGCTGATGCCCTGATTTTAACTCAGAATTTAATGACCAGCAGCCTAATGTCAAGCCAAGGTACACAAACAATCATTGTGCAGCTTAACAATGGCTTAAGTACAATCCTGCAATCGCCATCTTAAACAGAGAGGTCATACTTTACAGGACTTTTGAGTCCAACTCTCACTGACCCTCGAGTCTGCAAACATGGAAAATGGCGACTAAAGTGCTAAGTGTGCAGAAGGCAAACTGCTTCACAGGGCCCTAAAGGAGAGTTAGCACAGAATGCCAGTGCCACCCATGGTGTGTACATGTTATAGATTATGGAGCCTCAAGCTCAGAGCTACCCACCCCAGAAGTCTGAACATTCTTCTAGAAATCGGTTCATACAAAGAAAACAACAACAGCACTGAGTGAGTTTTTGAACACTCTGGAGTTGGGTTTTGTTATGATTAAGCAATCAACCTTTAACAGAAAAGGAAGTGAAACCTGGGGTTTTAAGGTGTGTTCCCATAGCCACCATCCTGATAACTGTGGATCCCACATATGGCTCATATGGCTCTGGGCTGAGCCCCTGTCAGACCCATGTCAGCTTTGATGACATAGCTGACCTTCACATTCCCATGCATGTCCCACTTTCTCTAGGAAGCGTTGAACCACCCAAGGGAATCAAAGGGAGCAGAATAAATTATACATACTCAAACAAAAACTATTATCAATACTCACATAACTACCATGATAATTTAGTCCTACTTAACCCAGAGCCACAGCTGAGCTGAAGGTGAGTAGGGATACTATCTGTCTGGGGATTTCACACACACACACACACACACACACACACACGGAAGGTGACCTGCTCCTCATGGCACACATAGTGAAAAGATGAAATTGTGACCACTGCCTAGGAAACTTGAATGTGCCTCCCCAGGGAGAGAGCGCCGAACGTGCTTCCTGAGGCTCTGTGTTCACAGTACAGCACGGAGCACCGCCTGTCTGAAAGACTGGGAGGGTGTGTCCTTACCTCTGACCTTGTTTGCTAACCCTAGGATTTCTGACAGGTAAGGAGCTTGTATTCCTAAAAAGCACCTGGTACATTTGAGGATCCATGGACCATCCTGTCTTCTGCATGGGAAACACAAAACTACAATTTGTTGATACAAACCTTTCTGTCAGTATCTTCATAAATCCTTTCCACTTCCTTTTCCTATTATTAAAAAAAATACATATGATCATCAGGTATCTGTAAGAAAGGTGCCATAAATAAATCCTTAGCCTCCCCTGTCTCCTCTCACTACTCAGTTAGCTCAAATTCTTCCTCATCAAAAATACCTACAGGCTTTCATGCTAAGTCCCAAGCCCACTTCAGGCTGCTATCCCCTTGCCCTGTTCCTCCTGATTCCTCCTCCCTTTTCCCTCAGCATACTCTTTTTCCCTTTGTAAAGCATTTTTATGTGCAGCTTGTTAAATGTTTATTGAGTTTGAGTATGAAATGTCCCCACAGTCTCATGTTTTGGAGACTTGGTCACCAGCTGGTGGGGCTGTCTGGAAAGTTCATGGAGTCTTTAAGAGAATAGATCTAGAGGAAGTGGACCACTTGGGAAGGGTCTTAGAAGTTACACACTCCCCTGGTTCCAGCCCCATCTTTTTCCTGATATCCCATGTGCTACCACCACCATGAACTATGGAATGCCTTCACTGACATGATGGGCTGAGAATGTCCAAAACCAGGAGCCACCTTCCTTCCTTGTGTTGTTCTATCAGTATGTCCTCACAGTCACTCAGAGGTAACAACCTTCTATTCAGTTGTACTTTGGTTTGGTTTAATTAACCTCTGAGAACTCCCATCCTTCCAAATGTCCAGATCAACCTACGGTTTTCACAGTCAACTGGTCTTCCACTCATTCTATGGCAGAATCACAAATTAGCCAACTCCCATGGGTGAATGCCACATCTGTCTCTATCACTTGTTATTAATTAATATACTCATGGGCAACTCCTAGTTAACATTTTGATAGCTGGGAAAGATGTTTGCAGACTTAATTGTAACAAAAAAGCAAAATTCCCTTTCTAAAAGGTTGTACCAAGGGGCTGAAAAGATGGCTCAGGGTCTAAGAATGCTTGCTGTTCTTATAGAGGACTAAGAATTGGTTCCCAGCACCCATGTTGGGATACTCACAACTGTCTGTAACTCCAGCTCCAGAAGATCTAATGCCCTCTTCTTCTCTTCATGGGCATGTACTCATGTGCACAAACCCATACACAGATATACCCATAACTTAAATTTTAAAATATGACCCTTAAAAGGCTGCACCAATTCATAAACCAACCTAAGGAGTACTACACTTCTGTATCTCTACTTACATAAACATCGTTAGTTTTCTGCAAGGATGCTCTATAGTACATCATCAGTCTGAATTTATTAACCTGAGTACCGTCAGCCTGAGCTAGGTGGCAAACACCCAGTCGCTCACTCACTCTTCCTTAACTAGGACTGAAACTGGCAGATCAGAACTTGGAGATCTGTCATTTCAATGAGTTTCCTACTTTTTTATTTGCCTTTTTTTTTCATTGGGCTGGCACTGTGTTTATGACTTTAGGAGCTCTTTTAGATTAAGAAAATTTGATTTACACTGCAACATTTTCTTGTTTTCATTAACTTTTCATTAACTTTTGGCTTCATTAGTTGTTTTTTTTTTTTGTTTTGTTTTCAAAAACAAAAGCATGGTTTTCCATTAAAAAAAACGATTATATCTTTGTCGATGATCATATGTGATTGAGAATTTGAGACTAACATCCAATTCTAGCACTCTTTTGCCTTAAACCAGCCCCGTGCTGCTACCTACATGCTCAGAAATTACCTGGTGTCTCCCAAGTTCTCCGTCATATTCAAGATCAGTTACCTCTGTGTGCCTGGGAATGAGAAGAATGCTAAAGGGGACAAGGCCATGGAGGAAGCTCAAGTTTTCCTTTGAAAGTTTTAGGTCAACTTGAGACCCTGGCTGAAGTACACAAATAACTAGTAAGGGCTAGAGTGACTGATGGCTGGAGAGCCATGGAGAAGACACACAGGGAATCCAGAGAGCAGAGGGAAGAAAGCAGAACCTGCAGGGAGCCATGGAGGGTGTGAAGGCTGGACTGACAGAGGACAGGACAGACAGCTTGCACAGCACAACCTGAGCAAGAAGTTACAAAGTCTGCTCTTGGGGAGAGAAAATCTCACCTGAAATTTAAGTCAGTTCCTCCCTATACCCCCTCTCAGAGGGGTGTGTGTGTGTTTGTGTGTGTGTGTGTGTGTGTAGTTTAGTATATGCATGTTTGTGTGGGTATGTGCAGGCATGAATCTATGTGTGCTCATCCATATGGATATAAGAGGTCAATGAAAGGTGTCTTCCTGGAGCTCCCTCAACCTTGTTTTCTAAGACAGGATCTCACCAAGCCTGGTGCTCATGTGCTTCACTAGACTGGCTGGTAAGAGCACTTCAGGAGTCTGCCTGCCTCCACACATGCACTACACTCACTGAGAACACAAGTGCAGACCACCACTGTCGGCATCTCTGAGGTGCTGGGGATCTGACCTGAAGTTCTCAGGCTTGCACAACAGGTACTTTACTATGAACCATGCCTGCAGCCCCTCAAGGTTTTATACAGGATCTCCAGAGTAGGGAAAACTAAAAATTAAAAATTGAAAGATTGGCAACCCAATGTTAGGAAACACTTGGAGTCCCATGGAATTTGGCATTTCCAAACAGAAGGCTTCTCTATAGCACCCAATGGAGCTGGCCTGCAGAAACCACTGGAAAGGGGTGGGGAAATCCAGACTCTCTTCACAGAGACCTAACTATGCTGTCTATACACACACTGTTCACCTGCAAATCAGGGTTTCTGCTCTGTTCTGGAAAGGAAACTCATGTTTCCAAAATCTTTACTTCTGGTACAAAATTATCAGGTACTATAGATCTTTAAAGTGTTGCTTCTCTATAGATCATTTACAATCAGTGATGCTACATAGATAAGGCCATTGGGAGGTGAAGAGCAGGGTCAGTGAGATAGTTCAGCTGGTAAAGGGGCCTTCCACCAAGCTGATGGTCTGAGTTCTAGTCTTAGGGTCTACGTGGTAGAAGAAGAGAACTGACTCATGCAAGTTGTCCTTGGACCTCCACATGTGCACCACGGTAGCCACATAATAAGTGAATAAAAACATACACAAATATAATTTTTAAAGCTGGAGAGTATTCCAGTCCACCTGAGTCCAACAGTATTTACTCAGTGTAATTAAAGTCATGTTCGATGAAGACAACTCAGAACAGGTGAAAGGACAAAGTATACATTTCATGTTTGCTTCACAGAGGGCTTTTCACACCCACTAATGTTACTAATGTTCCACCTTTTTTATGTTTACTTATTACTTCAAGTTTTGATGGGGACATTATTGAGTATGGATGTTGTCAGGGCTGTTGTGACTGCACACTTCACCTATTCCAGGGTCCTGATGAGAAAGAACTCTCACAAGGAAGCAAGGCTTTACTTTCTTTTCATCTTTAATTTACATATATAATGACAAAATGAACACACTTTCCCAAACCTCTTGGGCAGAGGCCTAAGGACAGTCTCATCCTAACATATGCATCTGAAAAGCTCCTTCAGGATAAGGTTGTCAAGGACTCAGTGCTGACCTTGGTTGGAGCTGGAGGAGCCAGAGGAGAGGGAGTCTGCTTCCAGGACAGACTGTGTGGTGGATAAAAATGTCTTAGGAATAGATTGTGTGTGGCAGCATGAAGGTAAGTGATGCCACTGAACTCAGTGCCTAAAAACTATCAAAATAGCAAAGTTTATATAATTTTACCACCAAAAATATTACAACAGAAATTCTGTGATCAAATATTAGAAATACATTTTAAAATATTGTTCATACTAACAATATTTCTTACAGCTTCATAAGGCAGCTAGCATTTTATTTTGGGGTTATATATTTAAATTTGAATGACTCTGTCACAAGTAACTCAAAGCTTTTATTTAAATGGGTCTGGAAGACACACAAAATGATGAGACCATTTCAGCTGCTTAAGGATTTCTCAGTCTGTCTTAAACAGTGGCCAGCAATATCATGTCTAAGAAAGTTTATATAGTCAGTATCAAAACTCTAAAAATAGACTTACTGATGAATGTACAAATGACTTATTAAGAGTGGGCATGGAGCACAGGAGCCTGCTAGCCAGGAAAACCAGTGGGGCGTGGCTTTTCTCTCAATATCACTGCTTGCTATTATAATGCACACAAATGCTAGATCACTCAGAACCTTCCAAGACATGGCTAGATGATAGCGTCATATGTTTTCAAATCATTGGGTGTATAATACCAATATGAAAGACACAGCAACAAGGCTTGTGAAGGGCATGCCAGGAAGCAAGGAGAGAGAATGCAGACTTGGAAGAACTGAATGATCTTGGACAAAGCACCAGACACTTGGTTCTCCTCTGTCTATGAGAAATGGATAGTGAAAGTCAACACCAAATATCTATTCTGAGAAGAAAAACTAATAACCAGCTTGGCTCACTGTGGGGAATAAATACTCAAGACTTTGGTGTGGTTCAAATCTGGGTTGAAATCAGAGTCCCATCCATCCATTTCAGACTGAAATGTTGGCAAGTTGTTTTCCGTCAAGTTTTCCCTCTTTTTCATCTCTTTTTGATTCATACCTTAAAGAGTCAATGTGAGCCTGACACTGTGACTCATGGGCACTCAGAAGTTCTCAGGGTGTTCCAGCATGTTCCTTCCTGCCCTGCCCTGACCTGCTCTGACCTGCTCTGAACTGCCCCACATAATCTTCCTAATGCTTGTCAACAGAAGGAAGAGTAGCTGCTCTCTGCCACCTTCTACCCCAAAGCTTAGGTCTTGGCCCACACTCTAAAGATGGAGTACTTATGTCTGCAACTATTCCAGCAATGCTGTTCACATTAAAGGAGATATTTTGAATCATTCTATAAAATTAAATCAGCCATAGGCTAATACCACGTTACCAAAAATGAAAGTCCTCCTAGGAGCCTGTACAGATTTCCCCGGTGAATAAAGGTGAAAGGGTAGACTAGTGCAAAGAACCTATGTAGAGAGCTTTAAAGTGTGTGTGCTTCCCTGCCAAAAACCCTGAAGCACATCTCCTGCTTCCTTATGATCCCTGTGGGAACAGTAGCCCTTTCACCCCTAACCTTGATCTTGAAGGGGCAACCTCCTTCACTATTATTCCTGTTCCCAGAACAGCCTTACTTCGTGATATTCAAGAAATTAAAGTTAACCTTCGTTCTTCATTTAAAAGCACCCCTATTCTACTAGACAGACACAGTAACCCTCTCACTAAAAACCACTCCCAGATCCAAGCCCTTCAGGGATGTATACAGAGAAAGGATAGACTCTGTGAAGGTGCCATTCTCTCCAACTCCTTGACATTCACAAGTTCCTCTAGTATTAATAAAAAACCTAACAAATGTGTGGCCTTTCACCTTCCTTCCACTGGGTAAAGAACCAGAGAACCTGGGGCATCTCTGGCACCCACTCAGCACCCCTGAAGTCCATGTTTGTTTGCAGCTAGGGAGGGCACCATGTCAGAACAGTCAAGACTGGGTCCTAATCTCACTCTCTGTCAGCCTGACCAAATGTCTGAAAGGTAAACTACTTTGAAAAACACCTGGAGACAGAATGTTAAAAACAAACCAAGATGTCTGTTTCTTAGCAACATAAGCAGGATCACATACATAAAATATATTTTGTTTTTCCAGTGTGCACATCTTATGCAGACTAGTCACCACCTGGACTCATGAGACCCTGGAACACACTGCCTCCCCAGACAATGTTTCCAAAACACCTGGACAGGAAGAACAGGTAGAAATAAGCTACAGTCCTGTGTGCAGCACAAACCTGAGCTACCATCTGCATACAGCTGCACACAGCCTGACTTGCTAGTCAGGGGTTGTGAACACAGCACCCACTGGTAAGTGTGAATGGCTGTCTCATTACAGGAAGCTACCCCCACAGAGGCTGCTGTATTTTACCAACCCCACCTGCCTGTACCCTAAAACCTGCTGGAGAAAAACTTACACAGTTGGAATGGGAAGTACAGTTAAGAATAATTAAGAGAGGTACAGAGGTGATTAGAATTGCCCATGTGACTTCCTAAAATACACTGTGCTTCCACTCTGATAGGCATTTGTGATCTGGGAGCAGCCTGTGATTCTGGATCCTTTACCTGCAGCCATAAGCTCTGCCCAGCCTATCTCAAGAAGGTGGTTTGGACCTCTACCATCAAATGGTAAATCAAAATTCACTCACCGCATTGCTTTCCAGGCCAGGGTTGCTATCGCCTATCTCATCAATTTCCTTAACAATTTCAGCTGGTACCTGGGGAGAAAATGCATGTTCTAGCTGAGCCACAGTCAATGCCAAACTCCTCTGAAAAAGCTGGGAGCATGTGTCCCATTGGGCCATTCCAGACCACTTCCACAGACAGAACTGGAAGGGGTGGGGGGAAATGCAGTTTTCCCAAATATAGGATTGCCTGCTCCATTTTTATCAGTTCCAGCAAAGAAATGGAGAAATCTTTAGAGAGGGTCTCTATAAATTCTTTTCATGAAAACAGGAATGGCAGGAGCTGGGCAGGTTGTGCATGATTACAGTAGCACCTGTAATTCCAGAACTTAAAAGGGTAAGGCAGGAAAATCATGAGTTTGAGGATAGTCTGAGCTACAGAGAAAGTTCAAGGCCAGCCTAGACTACATACATAGACTACAGTCCCTGTCTGAAACATAAATAAATAAGGATCCAGGGAGACGGCCCAGTGGGTAAAAAGCAATTGCTACATTAAGTCTGAAGACCTGAGTTTGGATCCCCATAACCCATGTAAAAACTGGATACCCATGCATGTATGTGTAATGTGAGCACTCCTACTATGAGCTAGGAAACAGGCAGGAGACTCTTCCATCAGTTCCTGCATCAACTAGCCTTGGGTACCGAAGGGATGCTACTCAAACAATGTAAAAGATGGTGATTGACACCCAAGGTTGTCCTGACCTCTGCACTCATGACATGGTAAGCACACACCCTCACATACACACACAAAAAAATCAATAAATATTTATAATTAATTGATTTTAATACCATTAATAATTTTAAATACCATGGCCATGCCAGGTGCCTCTTGTTCAGCAAGCAGTAGTTCCTTTTTAATTCTTGGTGTATCCAAGGGGACCCCAAGCAAAAGGGCTGCTCCCCGTTCTGTAGGTACCCTCAGTAGCCTGGTTGCTCTCAGCCCCTCAGAGCAGTGCACCCTTATTACTCTGTTTCCTTGTCCTCCTCAGGTCTCAGACAATGGCAGTGAGACAACTACATCAGTGTCCCCCCCCCCTCCACGCCCTCCCCACTCTCCGTTGAGCAGCTCTGACCCTGGGCCACTTGCATTTTATTGCCACATCTGCTGCAAAAAGCTGAGTGGACTGCAGCAAGCCACTTATGTGAACCACATGTCCTCAGGGGGCTGGCCAGAGCCCAGCTCGTTCATCAACATCACCCAGGACAGCCAGTGGGGGAAGATCCTCTCTGCTGATCCCAGAGGAGAAATGGCAAATTGGACAGTAAGCCATCACCTTGGAGCCACCCCCGACTGGCAGGGGGAGGCAGGACACACAGGACAATGGAGCTAAATTGGTAAAGAACTGACAACAGGCAATGATCTACCCTTAGCAAAGAGCCCTGAGGACCCAGCAGCAGCTGTCCTAGACCATGCCAGAGTAGACATGCGGGCTTGTGTCCAACGCCCAGATCTCATTAGCTCCACAGTGGGCAGACCACGGTGGCATGAATGCTACACTCCTACAGTTTCACAGAAAAGTAATCCCAAATAGTATGTGCAAGGACTGTGCAAACTATATAAAAACTAATTTTTCAAAACATTTCAAAGGGTAGTTGATGTGACAGCCATCACTATGTGACTTATTTATCCAATAAACACAGAGAAAGGACCTGCTACTTTGAATCCCATTCAGATAGACGCCAGAGGTCTTGAGCACATAAACACAACCTCAAGAAGCTGGAGTCACTTGGAGGGATGAACACTCATGAAACTGTCAGCATCTGAATACAGAGCTGCAACTATGAGGGGTGTGACAACTGAGAAACACAGAGCAGAGAGGGGACAAACCAGTGTTTAACACAGATACGAGGCCGGTGACAGCCTGCCTCCAGTGATTTTCAATTTAAAACGTGAAGAGTGTAGGACATTAATAAGCAAAAAAGGAACTGGATGTGCATGCCAGAAGCCAGGACAGCACTGCAAAACTTGCTGTAGGAGAAACACAGCACTCTCAGACTGCAGGATGGCCAAAGCAAAGAGCAGGAGGAATGCAAATATCTGGCCACGAGATGCTGTCAGATGAATGAAGTGCTGGGCTCAGGGAGAGGGTCTGAAAGGCAGGGCAATAGCAGCAGGAAACACTGGCAATCTGGGCATGGAACGGTTGGAAGATTAAGTCTTAGGAACACCTCTTAGCTGTGGTTAAATGGGGCAATCACGCATACCCTGAAACAGGCAGGTCTTGAGAAAGTATATTCTGTTATGTTCTCACCCTGCTGAGCTTCAGTGTCTTAGAGTGGCTGGTAGCAGACACGAGGCCAGCAGTTATCATGAGAGAAGATATATGACTCCAAGGCTGTGGGACTCAGATGTTTCATATCATGTAGGGGTCAAACCAGATACAAACTGAGAAAAGAAGCTTCAACGTAGACCTTCCACTGAACCCTAGAAAGAAATGACCAAAGGCAGAAAGAACGTCGGGCGCTGGTCCAGCAAGGCACTTTTTGGAGGAGGAGTGTTTCCTGGGAAGAACGAGTGCCTAAAGGTACCAAGTGGAGGTGAAGCTCACCATGTAGAGGACTGCTGAGCATACTGAGGGCGGAAGTGCATTCCTGAGTAGTACCAGCAACTGTTGGCAGAAGCCAGATGAAGTGATGCGGGAAAGAAAGGAAGTTAGGAGAAGCCTCCCTGGAAAAGCCAGCTCTGCACCTGCTGGATGAGGCCAAAGCAGGGTCTGTGCTCTTCTGTAACAGCAGGCTTTGGCATTTCAAACAGGTGGGATCCCAAGGGCAGGGGAAGTTGGATATGGGGGTAGGGGACAGGACACCTTATTAACATAAAGCACCAGGTTCCTGAAAGGCTCTTAGGGGTCCATGCCCCTGTTTAAAGCCTAGAGAAGAAGCTACAGGACAGACGTCTTCCCCGTTATTGAGAAGAGTACATGAGTACAGATAAACACTCAGGAACCAACATGACAGCTGCCCATCCTGGGCCATCTTTTACCTTATTTTTTGTTTACAAACTAAACCGCAATTATTTTTCAAGTAAACTTCAGGGGAGCCAGACCTCAGAGGTGAAGCCTGACTGACAACAGGGCACAGGTGTCTCTTCTGCCTGGCTATACAGAATACAGGATAGTGAGGCAAGATGGGTCTTTTGAGGATCCCTCAGGAAACGTCTCAGGATGAATGAGGCAGCCTCTGTCCTCCCCAATAGCAATCTTTCCTCAATACATGACACAGAACTGAGGCAAGCCCTTGAAACAGCAAGCCCAAGACCACGTCAGTGTGCTGAGGAAGGAAGGAGGAGGGATGGGAGACCGGAATAGTCGTCACACCAGATGAACTGAACCTGCCGGCGCTAAAACTTCCCATCTCACTGAGCCCTCTGCATGCCTCACAGGTCTCTGTGACAGTTACATGCTCTGTGCATGTTCCACTCTGTGAACTTTGCATCCTTTATGAGCAGCGATCCTGGATGCAGGAGCTAATGGTGCTTTTTAATCTATTCATTAAGGCAAATACCCACAGGGCCTTACTTAGCTTCTTCTGAGCCGCTCTACACATCTAGAGACCCCAAAGCCCTAAGGCTCCATTACTCCATTACAAGTCTTCTAATTAGGCAATCGGAAGAGAACACGAGCATTCGCTGGCCTTCTCCTGATTAGACCCATCAACTCAGTTTTCCTTAGCCAGCAACTTGTTCTTGACTCTCTGGAGAGAAATGCAATAAGCCCAGGAGATGTAGTCAGGATGTGCTGTGTTGGTGTCTAAGCAAAGACTTGCCTTTTGCTGCGCCTCTTTGAACTCCAGAGCCATCAGTGCTGTGGGCTGGAGTGTTCGTCCCCTCCCCACCTCCCTGATGGACAGCCACCCTTGTAACAGTGGTGGGAGGCTTTGAGTGTCCCAGCACAGCTGCTGTTGTGTTAAAGCAGTTTCACCATCTCCTTCCTCTTACCCTCGCCTTCCATCATATGATGACATAGCAAGAAGTCTCTCACTAATGCTTGGATGCTGGACTTGCCAGCCTCCAGAACGAGGAGCTAACATGCTCATTAAAAATGGCCTAGGCATATAAGTACTGTGCTCTAACTGACACAGGTGTGACGGGGTGGAAATCAGGTGTGGGCAGAGGTAGGGGAAGGGCTGGGAGAGAGATCAGAAATCAGTAAGGGGAGCATTTTGGGGATTGGGGAGGCTCCCGGGAATCTATGGGGGTAACCCTAGCTAAGACTCCTAGCAATGGAGGATTTGGAGCCTGAAGTGGCCACCTCCTCTAGTCAGGCAAGACTTTCAATGGAGGGAGGGGGACACCAACTCACCCACAAAACCTTCCACCCAAAATTGGTCCTACCTACAAGAAGTGCAGGGATAAAGATGGAGCAGAGATTGAGGGAATGGCCAGCCAATGACAGGCCCAACTTGAGACCCACCCCATGAGACAGAGCCAACCCCTGACACTATTAACGATACACTGCTATGCTTACAGACAGGAACCTAGCAACTGTCTTCCGAGAGGTTCATCCAACAGCTGATGGAAACAGACTCAGAGATGCACAGCCAAACTGCCACAAACATAGGCAGAACTCAGGGAGTCTTGTGGAAGGACTGGAGGAAGGGCTGAGGGAGCTGGAGGAGTCAAGGACACCACAAGAAGACCTGTAGAGTAAACTAACCTGGGCCCATGGGGACTCACAGAGACTGAACCACCAACCAAAGAGCATGCATGGGCTGGACCTAGGCCCTCTACAGCTTGTAGAGGATGTGCAGCTTGTTCTTCATGTGGATCCCCTAGAAATTGGAGCAAGGGCTGTTTCTGACTCTGTTGCCTGCTTTTGGATCCCTTTCCAATAGCTGGGCTGCCTTGTCTAGCCTCAATGGAAGAAGATGAGCTTAGTTCTACTGTGACTTGATGTGCCTGTGGGTTGGTACCCATGGGGGACCTCCCTTCTCTAGGAGAAGGGGAGAGGGAATGAGGGATGTGAGGTAGGACTAGGAGGAGAGGAGGGAGGGGGCTGTCATAAGGCTATAAAGTGAATAAATAAATAAGTAAATCAATAGTTAAGAAAAAAGAAATATACAACACAGTTCATATACCATGAAAAAATGGCCTAGGTATGCATGTATGCTGATCAGATAGCAGGTTCAGCCCCTCACTGTTTCTATTATTCCATCTTTCCCAAGCCTCCCCTGGAGGACTTACCACCTAGAAATGACACAAATTCCTGTCTTTTGAAATAGAACTATGTGCAGATTAAATTCAAAACCATTTCTGCAGATAAGGAAGCAAGGGGCCATGTCCTGAGCTAACCAGAGCCTGCAACTGTAGAAACCTGTCTACCCTTAAACATATTTACACAAAAAAAATATAATTGTATCCATGGAACATGTCAATACTTATCACTTAAGGCTTGTGCTGGCTAGTTTTATGCCAACTTGACACAATCTAGAGATATCTGAAAGGAGGGAACCTCAATTGAGAAAATGCCTCCATAAGATCCAGCTGTTGGGCATTTTCTCAATTAATAATTGATAGGGGAGGACCCAGCTCATTGTGGGTGGTGCCACCTCTGGGCAGGTGGTCCTTTGCCCTATATGAAAGCAGGCTGAGATCATGAAGAGCAAGCCAGTAAGCATCCCTCCATGGTCTCAGCATCAGCCCCTGCCTCCAGATTCCTGCCCTGTTGGGGCTCCTGTCCTGGCTTCCTTCAGTGATGGAGTCCAATGTGGAAGAGTAGGTTAAATAAAGTGTTTCCTCCCAACTTGCTTTTGGTCATGGTGTTTTATTTTAGTAACAACAACTCTAACTAAGACATCAACTAATACAGATAATTGTCCCAAGGAGCCAGACTACTGCTGCAGTAAACGTGACAGTGTGATTCGTAGGCCTCTACAACTGATTTGTGGAGGAAATGAGAAGGGTCTGAAGTTACAGGCCAGAGAAGCTGTAGAATGTTGTAAGCAGAGCTTGATGGAACATTCTGGTAGGAATTTAGAAAACTGGAACACCAAAAGAACTCAGACAATGGAAGCCTTGCTAATGAGGTGTAGAACAAAGACCCTAGGAGCAATAGCACCACAGGCCTTTCATGTTACTTCCTGGCACATAATCTGGCTGCTTTCTGACTGAGTTAAAATTTTGAGTGTAGCTCAATTCAAAAGCAATGGATTAAGTTATTCGGTGATGGAGGAAAGGGGATGGGAGGGAAAAGCAGCAGAAATTAGAGAGAGTAATGCCATCATAAGCCCCTGATGATGGGGCTATACTACTCTTGCAGAGGACCCAAATTGGATCCCAGTGCCCCAGTTAGGTGGCTTACAATTGCCTGTGACTCCAGGTCCAGGGAAACCCAACAATTCCTCTGGCCATGGTGCACACCTGTGCTTATATGTGTATAGGTGTACATATTCACACCTAAAATTAAAACAGATAAATCTAAAAATGAGCATGTGAGCTTAAAGCTGGGATATAAATGTGAGCTCTGAAGGATGCAAGTAAAATGGGGGCTCTTCAAAAATCAACTGTCAATGTGTCAGTTGGTAGAAATCAAGTGACAGATATTGGAAGACAAAAAAAGAGGTCTTGCATGATCAAAAGCATGTAAGAACTATTCATAAATTTTACTATACATGAGGACAGAAGCAAAAAAAAAGTATTTTTTAAAAGGCAAGGAAATAGACTTTTGAGGAAACTGCTATTGAACAAGTCTGCAAGGCTGGATCATCTGGGCCACTCGTCTTCTTTGGTGTCTGATCTGTTTTGTGCTGAGGTTTCCGTTGTCCAGTTGTCCCTGGATTCCTTGAATGGATGCTTTAAATCTCCTGGAAAGATAAGAACAGAGCCCTGCCCTAATCCTAACTCTGGGACAATTACCTTTTTTTGGGGGGGTCAGGTAATATTTTTCCTGGAGCAAATTTGGTTTTTTGATAATATATAAAGTATTACCTTTCAATCCGGATTAAAGAAGAAATTATTTTGATATTTTGGAGCTAAACAAACCTTTAGTGTATATATTTTGAGATCTCAAAGGACAATTTGTTTGAATTGCAGCCTGCCTTTTGTAAGTAGCTTTTAAACTTAAATCTTTCCAAATCCTATGTGCCTGTCTCTGCATTCTAAATTTTGGGATCAAAGACATGTGGTTTCCAACTGATGGGATTAAAGATGTGCTCCTCCACTCCTGGATCAAAGTTTTTCTCTGTTTAGAGCTTGTTTTGTATCAGGTGGCCTTGAGCTCTGAGATCAGGCATACACTTTTAATTCCAACACACTGGAGACAGAAACATGTAGTAGATCTCTGAGTTCAAGGCCAGCTTGACACAGAGCAAGCTCCAAATAGAGAAAAACTTAGATCCAGTGGTGGTGGTGCACATCTTTAATCCCAGCAATTGGGAGGCAGAGACAGGCACATAGGATTTACAGTGATTTAAGTTTAAAAGCCACATCCAAAGGGCATGCTGAAATTCAAAGTGAATTGTCCTTTGTGATCTCAAAATATATACACTTAATGGTATGTTTAGTTCTAAAATATCAAAATAATTTTTTAATCCCAATTGAAAGATAATACTTTTTATATTGTAAAAAAAAAAAAAAAAAAAAAAACAATTTGCTCTAGGAAAGATATTATCTTCCAAAACAGTAGCACCACAGAGTTAGGATTTTTTCTTCTTAGGACATTTAAATAGCTGAGCAAAAAAAGACTGGGCATCAAATGTTACTATCAACTTGTTCAACCATTTTTCCATTCTTATTTGAGCACCCAAACAGGTTTCCTACATCCCAAATCAGCAGGAAGCAATTTCCAGAAGGTGGGGTGTTACCGATCTTTTAAATTATTATTTAACACTTATTTATTTATTACTAAATTCACTTATAACAAACACCAACAATTTCTTAACTATTAATCCTATAAACTCCTACAACCCCTTTAACCTATCCACTAAACCTATTGATAATTATAACAATTACTTTCATAACCTTTTAGAATGATACCGTCTCTGGGGCAGGTCCTCAGTCGTCAGGAACACAGCCTTTGTTGTAGATTCTTTAACGCACTTAGCAGTCCTTTTTCTGGATCTCTCAGATGCAGGTTCGTCAGGGTAAGTTGGTTATTGCAGTCTCACCTTAAATAAGGCTTCATGCTTTCTTCTCTGTGGGAGACCCCAGCCGTCTGCAGGCCAACTTACTTCTTTTGAATCAGGAACTCAGCTGCTCTGCCTCAGTCCTTAAAGCCAGGCACAGCTTCCCCTAGGCCACTGATAGGACAGATCAAACCCCTCCAGGCAAAAGCTGAGGCACTGGGTCCAGTCCTTGGCCTTTTGGTGTCTTGCTCAGGCTTTCTTTGCTCACCGGCTTCTTTCTGCTTCAGGGAGAGAGCTGGCCATCAATGGCCAGCCCTTTTTTTCAGCAGGACTCTTGGAGCTCTCTAGCATCAGGGGCCTCTTCATCTTTCTGGGCTCCATGCACTGTCCTTAAATAGGAGGAACTCTGTTTCAGCTTAATTTGGGCTCCGCCCACTTAGCAGCTGAAAACAATGTCAGGCCAGATACTTTGTTTCTTCAAGTCTATTGAGTCTTTCCTGTTTTTCCTGACTTCAACCTTGTTTTTCAGTCTATTGAGTCTTTCCTGTTTTTCTTGACTTCAACCTTGTTTTTCAGTCTATTAAGTCTTTCCTGTTTTTCCTGACTTCATGCTGATAATGCTGTTCATGCCCCGAATTAAGAGACAGTATCAGAAACCTCTATATATTTTCTAAATCTAATTTATCTAACCCCTACAGTGGGGTGGATTTTTTTTTTTTGGTCATTTGATGGGTTATAGATGTTTATTGTTATTTAGGGGGATTGGTTACAAGTTGTCAAATGGTCTTGTTAAACAAGGTTTAGGAGGTGAGACCCAGGGATTTCCCTCTTTTTCTTTTCTCTGTCCTTCTTTCTCTCCAATGTAGGGGGAAAAGACTTGAAAAGAAAAAAAGGGGGGATATAGACATGACATAGGAATAATAAAGAAAAAAAGAATATATTATTGAATATGCAAGGATATATGAATATATGCTCAATGAATATATATGAATATATATACAAAATTAAGATTATATTTGACTACATTGGTATTGATCTCTGTATAGTAATACAAAGTTAAGATTAACTCTTTTTAAGGTATTGACCTATGTAATGCTTTAAAATGCAATGTGATGTTTTGGCCTTTTGATAGCAACTGTCACAAACTGTTTAGGATAATTAAGAAATACAAACTAATAGTTTCAAACATGTCATTTGATTAGGTACTAGCATAGTGTATCACAGATGTTTTCTAAGTTAATCAGAAATCAAGTTGGTAAGAGACAATCAACATTTGTTTATACAATTACAAGGAGATACTTAGGTGGTCTTCAAAAACCTAAAGAAATCTGTAGAATATGGCACTCAAAGATGTTTTCTTAAAATTTTTTGATATTGAGATGTCAGCTCCTGACAGCACCCCCCATTCTACTCCAAGTAGATGATAAGCATTGAAGAATCTCCATTTGGAGATGGCTGCATTAGTGGCAAGCTTGTTACTGGGCAAGAGAAATCCCTTGCTTCAACTATAGACAGAATGCTGTCCAAAAAGGACAAAACTTGGAAGCAGGTAAGTCGACAGCCTAGCTCTGCCAAGACAGAGTGGGAAAGTCCTTCATAATTCCTGCTTTACAATTAATGTCTGTCAGAGAAACTGGGCCAAAAGGCTGAAGATAGATGCTCCAGTGT
The DNA here is from genome assembly GCA_907164525.1 of Lophiomys imhausi. Lineage (NCBI taxonomy): Eukaryota > Metazoa > Chordata > Mammalia > Rodentia > Muridae > Lophiomys > Lophiomys imhausi. Next base: position 4,948,025 of record CAJQZJ010011617.1, read on the forward strand.
ATTGAGAGAAATTGGGGACCGTCCAGACAGCCAGTTGTCTGTCATTTCTCAGTTTTGGAAGCTGCTGGCTCTGCACTTCCTGTATATTCAGATATATTTATCCGTCTCAGGTCTCTGATGTGGTTGAAGACTAGATAGTTATAGTCTCACAGTTAAATTATAAGTTGTTAGGAATTAAAAGGATGTTCTAGGTCTAAGATGTTTTTAAGTTGGTAATGCAAATTAAGTTGGAAACTGAGTTAGGAATAGAACTTTAAACCCTTGGAGATAGATACATAATAGACTATTATTATCAATTGCCAAATATGTATGAACTGGACATTGGGAATGTGTGTTATACCTTATAATTTTCATAATTGTGGCCTAATTGTTCTTATTGTTTTGTATTATATTTATTGTTATAAGAAAAAAAGCCTTTTATTGGACTAAAAGTGGTAGCTATTGTGAGGAAAAAGATACATATTAAATTTTTTTAGGAGAAGATAGGAGGAAGGGGAGAAGAAAGTAGGAGGGTGGGAACAGGAGGGGAAGTAGGGAGAGGATTGTGATGGAGAGGTAACTTGAAGAAATAAATGTTAAAAAAAAAGAAGCTATATAGTAGTTACATTTACTAAGCCAAAAGTGTAAAATTAATTATATTTATATATTACATGTAACACTAGATATGGGAATACAATTTGAATGTGTCATTGGTATAAAATATTAAAACATTTTAAGCCTCTTTCCTTGGGTTTATGATAAAATCAGAGTAACACCTAAACAGTGACAGATTCTTCTCTTTGTGCCTCCAGACTCTACAGTCTTTGCTCAGTTCTGACTGTATCCTGGATTATATTAGACTAGTGGGGTCATGGATTGTTCTTAATCCCATTTGACAGACTGTCACTAATTTCCACTGCACTAATGTAGGTGGGACTCCTACCACTGGTTGCCCATTTAGAGAGACCTCTGCACACAGCTCATATTTGAGGCCTCATTCTCCCCATGCTCTGTGACTACCCAGATGAAACACGAAAACAAAGGTGAGTGCTCCTCTGCCACCCCTCCTCCTGCTTCTCAAATCTCTCAGCAGTTTGAGTTGCATGTGCTTCTTTTTCTTCACAACCTCGATTTCAGGTATTATTGGCTCCCAATGTACTTACAGGGCATCAGTGCTGGGTAGCTTCACATCCTGTCTCTCAAACTGCCTGCAAGGCAGGAGGGCCTCTGGCCTTTCAGAATTTCATCTCTTCCTTCAAAGAGTGGATTCTGCACAGCATCCATTGCCTAATACCTGCAATTTGAAGCTGTTGAGCTGAAAACCCTCTAGTAAGCTTATCACCTACATTCCAACCATGACCAAAGCATTTATAGCTCCATCAGATGCACATTTGCTATGTTGGGTCACAGAGCTAGCTCTGTGAAGGCCACCAAAGCAGACTCTGAAAGCAGAGGGAAGGAAGCCATGACTTCTCCCTGGTTTACACAATCTCTGGACTGGAATCCTTTAGATGTCCACAATCAGCAGCATATAGAAGAAATAGGAGCTTGATGTTTTCCCTGGCTAGGAACCTGGGGTTCTGCTGTGCATTATTCAGACAGGATTATCTGTAGGGTGTCGGTACCCATACACAGTCTTACAAAACTATGCAATCTCCTCCTCCACCTACTTCAGCGCCATCCCCTAAATGATACAACTACAAGCCAGTTGACAGGATGCACAGCACACCCATCTGCAGTTCCCAACAACCTCTGCATGAACGTATATGGCAACCTACCTTGCATTAGATATGGACATCGTGAACACAGGGTAGTTGCTGTCTTTAGACATTCTGGAATTTTGCTAGGCTCAAATCTGGATTAGATATAAGCTGCTTACTACCTTCATATGCAGTTCAGAGAGGAAAGGAAGAAATGTTTGTTATGAGCTATTCACATCTACTTAATTTCAATTCTAAAAAAATTCTAAACACAATTCTAAAATAAAAAATCCCTGGGCACTAGAAAACTATTACCAGATATGTCCAACCTATTGACTTCTAGCAACACTTTACCTGCAAAGTTCACACTTAACCATTTTTTTAATTTTTAAAAAATTTTAAATTGAAAAAAAAATTTTTAAATAGAATCTCATAATGTCTTAAGTGTTGGACTGCATGCACAGATGTTCTTAGCAGCATATGTCCAATGATCAGCAGGTTAAACATGCCTGAAGATAGCCATCCTCATTTTTCTAGATGTGATATAGTTATGTTCTATTTTTAAAATGTCTGAAGATAATTTTAAGGCACTGCTGTGTATTACACGGCTTAGGATATTTGAAAACAGAATAAAGTCTAAGAGTTAAAGAGATGGCTTCACATACCACTCTTAGAAAAGACTTGAGTTTTGTCACCAGTATGCACATCACCTGGCTTATAACTACTCTACCTCCAGCTCTAGGGATATCTGGTGGCTTCCAACCCACACAGATAAATGCACAATCAATAATAAAAAATAAATCTTTTTAAAGATAAAATCTAATATGCTTTATTTCTTTTAACCTGATCTTGCTGTTTCTTTATCTTCTTTTTTTTTTTTCATAAAGTAACCAGAATGACCTTGGGCCGCTTTAGAGGACCTGGCCTTCCCTCCATGTGGTCTACATTCATTTGGTACTATTTCATAATAGTCTTTTCTTCCCAGGTACTCTCTGTAATTGGGTCAAAAGAATTAACAAAAACATGCTTCAAAAGTAACAAGACTCTGGGCAAAACTCTGCTGTGAGATCTATGGCCGCGCCATTTGCTGCAGCCAGCAAGAGTGATGTCGGTGTGCAGGCAGGAATCCCAACCCAGCCAGCATGAGTGATGTTGATGTGCAAGCAGGAATCCCAGCCAGCAGCAGTGATGTTGGTGTGCAGGCAAGAATCCCAGCCAGCCTGTACTTCCTATAAAATCAGATATATTTATGCCTCTCAGGTCTCTGAGGTGGTTGAAGAACAGATATCTAGAGTCTCATAACTAAATTTTTAGGTGTTTAGGAGTCAAGAGAGTGTTATAGATCTAAGAAGATACTTTTAAAATTGTGTTGCAAGTTAGTATGAATGTTGAGTCAGATATAGTACTTTTTTTTCCTTTATTTTTCATTTCTTCAAGTTACATCTCAATCGCAGTACCCTCCCTATTCCCCCTCCAGTCCCACCCTTCCACCCTCAACCCCCCATCCTCTTCCCTTTTTTTTTCTTTTAAGTTGAAGGTATATATTATTTCCCCCTACAGTTTCCCCTTTCAGTCCAACAAATGGCTCTTTCTCTTATAATAATAAATACAATACAATACAACAGAGGTAATTAGGCCACAGTTATGAGGGTTATATGGCTTAACGTACATTCCCAATGACCAGTCCATATGTATTTGGTACCTGACTTTAACATTCTACTATCTAACCATCTCCATGAGTTTAAAGTTCTATATCTGACTCAACATTCATATTAACTTGCAACACAATTTTAAAAGAATCTTCTTAGATCTATAACACTCTCTTGACTCCTAAACAACTCAAAATTTAATTATGAGACTCTAGCTATCTGTTCTTCAACCACCTCAGAGACCTGAGAGGGATAAATATATCTGATTTCATAGAAAGAACAGGGCCTGCAGCTTCCAAAACTAAGAAATGACATACCAGTGGCTGCCTGGACAGTTCCCATTTTCTCTCCATTCATTACAGCATCGATATTCTGTCATTTGGCCCTGTTTCTTTGACAGACATTGATTGTAGAGCAGGGGTTATGAAGGACTTACCTACCCTGTCTTGACAGAGCTAGGCTGTCGACTTACCTGCTTCCAGGTTTTGTCCTTTTTGGACAGCATTCTGTCTACAGTTGGAGCAAGGCACTTTTCCTACCAAGAGATAGGCTTGCGACTAATTCAATCATCTCCCACTGGAGATTCTTCGATGCTCATCTTCTACTTGGAGGAGAATAGTGGGTGCTGTCAGGAGTTGATATGTCTTGATATAAAAAAATCTAAAGTTACGAAAACATCTTTGAATGCCATATTCTGCAGATCTCTTGAGGTTTTTGAAGAGGCCCTATCTATCTCTTATATTAGGGTAAGCAGATGTTGCTTGTCTCTTAGCAGCTTTATTTCTGATTAGTTTAGTAAAAGGCGAAAGATTTATACGATCTGAAGAGAAACCAGAGTATTTCTGTTAGTTTAGAAAGTAACTATAATAGGCTGTCATAGTACCTAACAGAATGACCGGCTTGCATAACCATTAGTTTGCATTTCTTAATTATCCTAAACAGTTTATGACAATTAGTATACTGTAAAAGGCCAAAACATCATATTTCATTTTTTTTCTTTTTCTTTACCTCCTAACCCTTCCATCCCATTTCTCTGGGGTGGGGTGTCCTTATATTACAGTCTCTCATCTCAGTTGAGAGGTCATATGAGGGCCAAGAGCCTCCTCATTCATTGGGGGCCTACGAAGCAGTACCATCAGTGAAAAGTGTCTCATTGCCCGGGAGAGAGAACTACTAAACAAACAAACCAATAATCAGACAATAGATAAAAAAGATGAAAAAATAGAAAAAAATTTAACTAACATATAAAAAATAAATAAAAATTAAAAATAAGAAGTCTATGTCCAAGTTCCCTTTGGTGTGTTAGTTGTAGTATTGATACCTTCTACTATATAGCTAAAATCCTACTATAAGTGAATAGATGCCATATGTGTCCTTCTGAGTCTGGGTTAGTTCACTCAGGATGAGCTTTTCTAGTTCCATCCATTTGGCTGCAAATTGCATAATTTCATTTTTCCTGATAGCTGAATAATATTCCATTGTGTAGATGTACCACAGTTTTTTAACTCATTCTTCGGTTGAGGGACATCTGGGTTGTTTCCAGTTTCTAGTTATTACAAATAAGTCTGTTATAAACATAGATGAGGAAACTTCCTTATGATTCCGTGAAGAGGCATTTGGGTGTATACCCAGAAGTGGTATGGCTGGGTCCTGAGGCAGAGCTATTCCAAGTTTTCTAAGATATCGCCAGACTGACCTCCATAGTGGTTGCACAAGCCTGCATTCCCACCAGCAATGGAGTAGGGTACCCCTTTCTCCACACCCTCGCCAGCATGTGCTGTCATTTGAGTTTTTGATCTTAGCCATTCTCACAGGTGTGAGATGGAAACCCAGAGTCGTCTTGAGTTGTATTTCTCTGATGATTAAGGATGTTGAGCATTTCTTCAAGTGTCTCTCAGCCATTAGGGATTCCTCCTTTGTGAATTCTCTATTTAGCTCTGTCCCCCATTTTTTGATTGGATTATTTGGTTTCTTGGCATTTAATTTCTTGAGTTCTTTGTAGATTTTGGATATTAGCCCTCTGTCAGATGTGGGGTTGGTGAAGATTTTCTCCCAGTCTGTAGGCTGCTATTTTGTTCGAATGACAGTGTCTTTTGCCTTACAGAAGCTTTTCAGTTTCATGAGGTCCCATTTATTGATTGTTGATCTCAAGTCCTGAGCTGTTGGTGTTCTGTTCAGGAAGTTGTCGCCTGTGCCAATTAGTTCGAGGGTTTCTCCCATTTTTTCTTCTAGTAGATTTAGTGTGACCGGCCTTATGTTAAGGTCTTTGATCCACTTGGACTTAAGTTTTGTACAAGGTGATAAGTATGGGTCTAATTTCATTCTTTTACAGATGGACATCTAGTTGGACCAGCACCATTTGTTGGAGATGCTGTCCTTCTTCCATTGTGCCGTTTTGGCTTCTTTGTCAAAAATTAGGTGGCCATAAGTGTGTGGGTCTATTTCTGAATCTTCAATTGGATTCCATTGATCTACTGGTCTGTTTCTATACCAATACCATGCTGATTTTAAAACTATTGCTCTGTAGTACAGCTTGAAATCTGGGATGGTGATACCTCCAGATGTTATTTTATTGTACAGGATTGATTTAGCTATTCTGGGCTTTTTGTTGTTCCATATGAAATTGAGGCTAGCTCTTTCCAAGTCTATAAAAAATTGTGTTGGTATTTTGATAGGAATTGCATTGAATCTATATATTGCTTTTGGTAGGATGGTCATTTTTATTATGTTGATCCTACCTATCCATGAGCATGGGAGGTCTTTCCATCTTCTAAAGGCCTCTTCCATTTCTTTCTTCAAGGGCTTGAAGTTCTTGTTGTACAGGTCCTTTACTTGCTTGGTTAGAGTTACCCCAGGTATTTTATGTTGTTTGTGGCTATTGTGAAGGGGGTTTTTTCCCTTATTTCTTTCTCAGCCCATTTGTTTGTTGAATAAAGAAGGGCTTCTGATTTTTACATTAATTTTGTATCCAGCCACTTTGCTGAAGGTGTTTAACAGCTGTAAGAGTTCTCTGGTGGAGATTTTGGGATCGCTTATGTATACTATCATATCATCTGCAAATAGGGATAATTTGATTTCTTCGTTTCCAATGTTTATCCCCTTGATCTCCTTTAGTTGTCTTATTGCTCTAGCAAGAACTTCACGTACTATATTGAAGACATATGGTGAAAGTGGACATCCTTGTCTTGTCCCTGAGTTTAGAGGAAATGCTTCAAGTTTCTCTCCATTTATTTTGATGTTGGCCACTGGCCTGCTGTATATTGCCTTTATTATTTCTATGTACGGTCCTTGTATGCCCGTTCTCTCCAGAACTTTTAGCATGAAGGGGTTTGGATTTTATCAAATGTTTTTTCTGCATCTAGTGAGATTATCATGTGGTTTTTTTTCTTTCATCTTATTTATATGGTGAATGACGTTGATAGACTTTTGTATGTTGAACCATCCCTGCATTCCTGGGATGAAGCCTACTTGATCATGGTGTATGATACTTTTGATGTGTTCTTGAATTCGGTTTGCTAGTATTTTATTAAGTATTTTTGCATCTATGTTCATGAGGGAGATTGGTCTGAAGATCTCTTTCTTTGTTGGGTCTTTGTGTGGTTTAGGAATCAGGGTGATTGTTGCCTCGTAGAATGAGTTTGGCAATGTTCTTTCAGATTCTATTTTGATAAAGAGTTTAAAAAGTATTGGTTTTAGCTCCTCTTTGAAGGTCCGGTAGAATTCCGTGCTAAAGCCATCTGGCCCTGGGCTTTTTTTTGGTTGGGAGATTTTTAATGACTGTTTCTATTTCCTTAGGTGTTATTGTGCTGTTTAAGCTGTTAATCTGATTTTGATTTAGTTTTGGTAGGTGGAATTTATCGAGGAAATTGTCCATTTCGCTTAGGTTTTCAAATTTAGTGGAATATAGATTTTTAAAGTAATGTCCGAATATTTTCTGGATCTCCTCAATGTCTGTTGTTATTTCACCCTTTTCATTTCTGATTTTGTTGATTTGTGTTTTCTCCCTCTGTCTTTTAGTTAATTTGGCTAAGGGTCTGTCTATTTTGTTGATTTTCTCGAAGAACAAACTCTTGGTTTCATCGATTCTTTGTATAGTTCTTTTTGTTTCTAAGTTGTTGATTTCAGCCCTAAGTTTGATGATCTCCTGCCTTCTGCTCCTCTTGGGAGCGTTTGCTTCTTTTTTTTTCCAATTCACCCAGTTTAGCTGTTAATTTGCTAATATGAGATGTCACAATTTTCTTTTTGAAGGCACTTAGTGCTATGAACTTTCCTCGTAGCACAGCTTTCATTGTGTCCCATAGGTTTGGGTATGTTGTGTCTTCATTTTCGTTGGATTTTAAGAAGTCTTTGATTTCCTTCTTTATTTCTTCCCTGACCCAGTGGTCCTCTAGTAAAGAGTTGTTCAATTTCCATGTGAGTGTAGCCTTTCTGTTGATTCTTTTGCTATTGAAGTCCAGCTTTATTCCATGGTGGTCCTATGAGAAACAGGGGTTGTTTCAATTTTCTTGTATCTGTTGAGGCTATCTCTGTGTCCAACTATATGGTCAATTTTGGAGAAGGTTCCGTGAGGTGCTGAGAAGAAGGTGTATTCTTTTGTGTTTGGGTGAAACGTTTGTAGATATCTGTTAGATCCATTTGGTTCATGATCTCTGTTAGACTCATTATTTCTCTGTTTGGCTTCTGTCTTGATGATCTGTCCATAGTTGTGAGTGGGGTGTTGAAGTCTCCCACTATTAAAGTGTTTGGATCAATGTGTGATTTAAGTTTTAGAAGTGTTTCTTTTATAAATGTAGGTACCTTTGTATTTGGGGCATAGATGTTCAATATTGAGATGTCTTCGGTGGATATTTCCTTTAATGAGTATGTAATGCCCTTGTCTGTCTTTTTTTTTATTAACTTCAATTGGACGTCTATTTTGTTTGATATTAGGGTGGCTACTCCAGCTTGTTTCCTGGGTCCATTTGCTTGGAAAACCTTTTCCCAGCCCTTTACTCTGAGATAGTGTTTATCTTCAATAGTGAGGTGTGTTTCTTGTATACAGCAAAAAGATGGGTCTTGTTTACAGATCCAGTCTGTACGTCTGTGTCTTTTTATTGGCGAGTTGAGTCCATTGATGTTGATGGATATTAGTGACCAGGGGTTGTTATTTCCCATTGTTTTGGTATAGCTGGCTGTCTTGTGTTTCTCTTTTGTTTAGTTGCTGTGGAGGTTTCTATTTCCTGTGTTTTCTTGGGTGTAGTTATCTTCTCTGTGTTGGAATTTTCCTTCTAGGATCTTCTGTAGGGCTGGGTTTGTGAGGAGATATTGTTTGAATTTGATTTTGTCATGGAATATCTTGTTTTCTCCTTCTATGTTGATAGAGAGTTTTGCTGGGTATAGTAGTCTGGCTGGGCACCTATGTTATCTCAGGGCTTGTAGGACATCCGTCCAGGCCCTTCTAGATTTCAAAGTTTCTGAGGAGAAGTCAGGTGTGATTCTGATGGGTCTGCCATTGTACGTGACTTAGCCTTTTTCTCTTACAGCTTTTAATATCCTTTCTTTGTTCTCTACATTTGGAATTTCTATTATTATGTGGCGAGAGGAGTTTCTTTTCTGATCTAATCTGTTTGCTGTTCTGTAAGCCTCTTGGATTTTTACTGGCATCTTTCTTTAGGTTTGGGAAGTTTTCTTCTATGATTTTGTTGAAGATATTTCCTGGACCATGGAGTCAGGAGTCTTCTCTTTCCTCTATGCCTATAATTCTTAGGTTCTGTCTTTTCATTGAGTCCTTGATTTCTTGGATGTTGTGGGTGAGAGATTTTTTAGCCTTCTCATTTTCTTTGGATGTTGTACTGATTTCTTCCATCGAATCTTCCATGCCTGAGATCCTGTCTTCCATCTCTTGCATCCTATTTTTCATACTCACATCCGTAGTTCCTGTTCTCTTCTCTTGATTCTCCATTTCCTCTTTTAACTCTGATTGTGTTTTCTTTATTGTTTCCACTTCTATTTTCATGTCTTGAATGGTATTGTTCGTTTTGTACATTTCCTTCTCTAGTTTGCTTGTTTTTTCCTAGAGATCTTTTATTGCTTTATCCTTTTCCTGTTCAAGCTGGGTCACCTTGGCTTGGAGCTCTTTAATGGTGTTATTCGTTGTTTTGACTTGTAAAATTGTGGCTTCTTTGAATTCCTTCATAGTTTTAAGTTCTTCTTGAAGGGACTCTATCACTTTCCTTAATGTAGAATTGTCATCGTTTTCATGTGTTTCAGTTGTGGTGAGGTGGTTCAGGCTGGACGGAATAGCGTTGCTTTCTTTTGTTGGAGACATTTTGCTCTGTTGTTTTTTGTCTGGGGCCTCTGGCCATGTGGAATTTTTTTTTTTTTTTTTTTTTTTTTTTTGCTGTCTTCTGGACTTGGGTCCAAAGGGGGCGCTTTGGTGTAGGAGTAGCATTGCCTTACTCCACCCCTATAAGGTGAGTCATTCAGCCCCGCCTACCAGGTGGAGACCTACCTAATCCAGGTGGCGGAGCTGTGTACAAGTAAGCTCTGGTTCCACGCCAGAAGGGCCCATACTAGTACAAAAGTCCGATATACGACAGTTTCAAATATCTCGCAGTTTGCCCGGGGTTGGTTCCTGTAGCGGGTAAATCTGCAGTTCAGTTCCAGTAGCCTTGCCACTCCCGCAGCTTGGAAACTGGCCAGTGACGTCACAGACTGCCATTGGCGGTCTGAAGGCACTTTGCAGCGGAGTTCCGCTCACTTCCAAGGGTCGCAACCTTTCACCAGATAATTGGATCCTCTGTGTGAGACCTGGGAGTGCCCAGCAGGGTGGGGATTATCTCTGCATGGGTTCTGAATCTTCCAGCTGGGTATTAGGTTGGAACTTACTGGGTGTCTCTCCTGTTGGGGGATGGGTGATCCCGATTCCTGGGTCCAGCGGCTTACTAGTATGTCCGAGAGTGGGAAGGGGCATCCTGCCCAGGGATCTTCCGTGGTCCCTGTGTAGCTGGGTGAGATTTAGAAGGGGTTGTGCCCTTTATACAGCGTCCTGTAACACTTGCCGCCTTGTGACTGTTGACCACAAAATCAAAATACGTCCGCGCCAGCCACAGCCATCTTGGATCCCCCCAGATATAGAACTTTAAACTCATGGAGATGGTTAGATAGTAGAATGTTAAAGTCAGGTACCAAATACATATGGACTGGACACTGGGAATGTACACTAAGCCATATAACCCTCATAACTGTGACCTAATTACCTCTGTTGTATTGTATTGTATTTATTATTATAAGAGAAAGAGCCATTTGTTGGACTGAAAGGGGAAACTGTAGGGGGAAATAAGACATACCTTAAACTTAAAAGAAAAAAAAAAGGGAAGAGGATGGGGGATGAGGGTGGGAGGGTGGGACTGGAGGAGGGAATAGGGAGGGGACTGTGATTAAGATGTAACTTGAAGAAATAAAAAATAAAGGAAAAAAAAAAAGAAGAATCCCAGCCAGCAGGAGTGATGTTGGTGTGCAAGCAGGAATCCCATCCAGCAGGGGTGATGTTGGTGTGTAGGCAGTAATCCCAGCCAACAGGAGTGATGTTGGTGTGCAGGCAAGAATCCCAGCCAGCAGGAGTGATGTTGGTGTGCAAGCAGGAATCCCAGCCAGCAGGAGTGATGTTGGTGTGCAGGCAGGAATCCCAGCCAGCAGGAGTGATGTTGGTGTGCAGGCAGGAATCCCAGCCAGCAGGACTGATGTTGGTGTGCAAGCAGGAATCCCAGCCAGTGGGTCTCACCCCAGTGATCTGCACAGGGTTTGCTTTAATGCGATGGCAAGAATTGCTGTCAGACTCCAAAGGAGGAATTTCCCCACATTTTCCACCATTCCTTTGCCTAACATATAATCATTCCTCATTTACTGTAGAAGGAAATGAGACTAGGGCTTCCAAAAATTAAATCTGCTATTGATCTTCTACTGACAGGGCTCTGGGCACATGGAAGACTCGTCCTGCTTAACCATTTTTCCAGAACATGAGAATATTGAAAGGAACAGCACACCAACAAGCTCCTCTTGTGCAATTGGTCCTGGCCAGGTCACATAAGAAAGATGTGGGGACCTTCAAAGGACTGGCAGCCTCTCTATACCCTTGACCCTGTTTCTAACGAGGACAGTTAAAAGGAACCCTCAGAAACAGCTCCCAAGGCTGGACATGCAATTCAATGGGCAGAGTATTTGTCTAACACATAAAACCTAATCCCTAATCCCTAATTCCCAGCATTTCATAAACCTACAACCCTAGTACATGGGAGGTAGAAACAAAAGGATCATAAATCCAAGGCTAACGTGGGCTACATAGTAAGTCAGAGGCAACACTGTTTCAAATAAAGGTGGGGGGAGGTGATCAATCTAGTATTTGTTAGAAAAACAAATATTACATGTTTTCTTTCCTGTAGATCCAAGATTTCATGCATATGTATAAAATCACACACACACACACACACACACACACACACACACACACACACACTACAACAGGAAAATAGACTTGTAGGGAGAGAACTAGAAGTGGGGAACAGGGAGAGGGCATGGGGTGAACTATGTGCCAAAGTTTATGATATTCTTGAATGTTATCTGTATGAAGTTCATCACTATGTATGATGAATAAACACCAACAAAAAGTTTTAAATGTTATATAGATAAATTATAAAACAAACATTTACTTTTAATACCCAGGAAGTGAGTTTATCAGCTTAAATTCTGGAGAAAAGAGGGGGGAAAAAAATCAAATTTGCCTCGCTAAATGTGTATGGTTAAAGGGAGCTGGGGAGCAGACAACAACCTCCTGGTGGGCAGGCTGGGCGCAGAGCCGCAGAGTCTGTAAAACAGCCCAGGCTCCCTTGAGGTGAGGTCTCAGCCAGCCTTGGGGGTTGGGTGGATTTTCATCAGCTGGAGGAAGAACCGAGGACCTTTCTGGAGTCAGTGACCTAGCAAGGTAACGCATTCCAGGAACAAGAAGTCAGCTGTACACCCCAAGTCAACCAAGAAGTGTCATGTTCTCTCTGAGGGGAGCCCTGGCTGCTATCTCCATCACACTGATATCAGAGGCGTTCTTACCCTCATCTCATCAGGAGAAGCCGTCAAACAGCCCTCCTCTAGCTGCCAGGGTGCTCTGTGGTGGCTCTCCCCTCCCCATGCTGTTCATAATCACCTTCAACATCATTAGCTTGCAGTGTCTCTCAGCCTCTGGGATAATTTATCACTCATTCCACACATTTGCCCTAAAGATAACAAGAAGATTCCCTGCTGTGGCTGAGAGCCATGTAGCCTGGAGAAACAGAATGAGTCTTCACTAACCACACCTGCTATAAGCCCATCAGACCCAAGATTTGTCATCGTCCATGAATGCTTATGAGAAAAGTAAGAAAAGCCTAATCAAATGTGGATATTAGTATTTGAAAGTTAAAGGCAAGCACAGGAACATGGAAGGAAAGCCGATTCCGTGGAGCATTTGATACTCATTGTATACATTTTACTCTAAAGGGTCACCACTTGCAAAGAAGCCTAATACTGAAAATCATTAGTTTAAAATCAGGCAAGGTAAGGCTTGAATCTGAAAATTAAGCAATTTATATGAAAATTTTCCATATCATTCATGGGTGTCTTGCATGTATGCATGCACATAATTTCTTTAGAAGCAATAATCGTTGACAACAAAATGCCAAGCAGGACTTAAGAAGCACAGGATAACACACCTACACAGAAATTTCTCAACATATGGACTAGCAAAGCAGCAGCTGTGGACAGGCTTTTAATAGACCTAAAATCCTGCAGGAAGTCCTTAACACAAACAATCTTGTATTAAACCACCCTTCCCTAAAGAATCTCACAAAAACTCACCATCCTCTGGAAAGGGTGGGTAAAGGGAAAATTGTAAACACCAGTCAGAATTTTCATTTCAGAATAATTCATAAAGAATAGTAACCATGGGGCTGGAGCAGTAGCTCAACAGTTGAAAGTACTTCCTGCTCTTGTAGAAGATCAGAGTTTAGTTCCCAGCACCACATCCAGTGGCTTACAACCACCTGTAACTTCCATCTCCAAGGAATCTAATGCTGTCTTCTGACCTCTGAGGGTATCTTCACATGGTGTACATACCCACACAGACACATAGAAATAAATGAAATTTTTAAATAAACAACAATAAAGAATAGTATCCCTTTGGCTAAAGATACATTTCAGTGGCAGACCATTTGTCTTGCTTGCTTGGGTTCCTGTGCTCAATTCCTATACTGGACGTCTTCTCACACAGAGGACCAAAGAAATGACAGACATTGTACCAACTAAAAATGAAGATGATTCCTGGGAATCTTTGAAAAGTCCCAGACCTATCTTATGGGTAGATTTACTCATTTGATCCTAATGAGGGCCTCAGACCTGTACACTATAATTGCCTCAACTTTAAGATAAAGATTATCTGTATGGTCTGAAAAAACACCTCCTCTCTTTAATCCCACAGCATCCTCTTTGTGCCATGTAAGACAGCCACTCTCTATCAAACCCAGATGAGATTTACTGTCATTCCTACATTCTTGATAACCTGCTGTTTTCACATGCTCACAGGAAGGACTAGATGTGAAGGAAGAAGACAAGCATCCACTGTGCAGTAACCGCAGCCCACGTGGGCATAACACCTGAGATGTGACAGACCATCTCAGTACCACCTGAACATCAGCCACTTGGCCAGGGTGGCCCTTTGAGGCAGGACCTTCTCATCCAGTCCCTTCCCAAAGCCAAGGACTATCACAGCTAGACTCACAACTAAGAAGCCTGGTGAATGTCTCTCCACCTCTGGACCATCCTACCAATCCCACCAGGGTCTCAGGATGCGACCCATTCAAGGATAGGAGAGCTGTTTCTATCCTTTCCCATCAGACCATGTTGTCTTGCAGATCTTGTCTTAGTCATGATTTCCATTGCTGAAATGAAACAGCATGACCAAAAAAGCAAGTTGGGGAGGAAAGGCTTTATTTGTCTTATATTTCCACTTAGTAGCCCATCATTGAAGGAATTCAGGACAGAAATTCAAAAAGGGCAGGAACCTGGAGGCAGGAGCTGATGCACATGTTGCAGAGGGATGCTGCTTATTGGCTTGCTCCCCCTGGCTTGCTCAGCCTGCTTTCTTATAGAACCCAGTGCCACCAGCCCAGAAATGGCACCACCCACAATGACCTGGTCCCTCCCCCATCAATCACTAATTAAGAAAATGTCTTATAGACTAGCCTACAACCCAGTCTATTTTTTAATAATTTATTTTTTATTTCTTCAACTTACATCTCAATCACAATCCCCTCCCTACTCCCCCCTTCAGCCCCACCCTTCCACCCTCTTCCCCCTCAACCCCCCATTCTCTACCTTTTTTTTTAAGTTTAAGGTATTTCTTTTTCCCCCCAACAGCTCCCCCTTTCAGTCCAACAAATGGTTCTTTCTCTTATAACAATAAATACACTACAAAACAACAGAAATAAATAGGTCACAGTTATAAGAGTTATATGGCTTAGCATACATTCCTGATGTCCAGTCCATATGTATTTGGCACCTGATGTTAACATTCTACTATCTAACCATCTCCATGAGTTTAAAGTTCTATATCTAACTCACCTTTCATACTAACTTGCCTCACAATTTTAAAAACATCTTCTTAGATCCAGAACACCTTCTTGATTCCTAAACAACTCAAAATATAACTATGAGACTCTAGCTATCTATTCTTCAACCACCTCAGAGACCTGAGAGGGATAAATATATATGATTATATAGGAAGTGCAGGGCCTAAAGCTTCCAAAACTAAGAAATGAGATACCAGTGGCTGCCTGGACAGTTCCCATTTTCTCTCCATACATTACAGCATCGATCTTCAGCCATTTGGCCCCGTTTCTCTGACAGACATTGATTGTAGAGCAGGAATTATGAAGGACTTGCCTACCCTGTTTTGGCAGAGCTAGGCTGCCGACTTCCCTGCTTCCAGGTTTTGTCTTTTTGGACAGCAGTCTGTCTGCAGGTCTACAACCCAGTCTTATGGAGAATTTTCTCCATTGAGATTCCTTCCTCTCACATGTCTTTAGCTTATGTCCAGCTGACAAAAAAACCATCCGACACGGACCCTGAAATACCCCTCTACCCAGTATTTCTATGGAGCATCCATTATCCTCTTTGTCGCTTTTGCTTCCTTCTTTGGGTTCACTAGCTCAGCTGTGTGGTTTCTAAGGTCTTCAAAACCTTCTACACTTGACTAACCTTCAAGGAATCCTAAATTCAAAGACTTTTTGGTTGAGTTTCCATGGATACAGAGCTAAGCTTCCCTCCATTCATAAAGAGGCAGACCTATGAGTCGCTCCTGGGCTGAAAATGAGAGAGATGTGAATCTGCTCCAACTTCAGAGAAGGGAGAGTAGCTCTGCTCTCTCCTGTATGATGACCACTGGGCCACAGATGACTAGTAAATTTTAGAGTCTCCATCTTTTCTCAATGGCTGCATTGAGAGGAGGAGAAGGGTGTTTTGTGGGGAAGAAGGAGTAGTAGCGTGGACCTGGCTTACCCTGTCCAGACTCAGGCAGAGACTGTGCCAGAAGGAGGACGGAGCTGAGTGATATGAGAAGCAGCTCAGAGCCAGGACCTCCTCACTACTAGGAGGTGAGCCTATCTGTGACCTGAACTGTTCACCCTCCACTGGAAGGCCAGCGTGCAATGATTCTCAAACATTATGGAGCTAGGCAAGCCATGTTAGCTTTACTGACATTGAAATCAGGCTATGCCCTATTCTGAGTTCCTCCATAATGTGGAAAACAGTGGATTCTTGGGCTGTGCCTTGCTCTGCGAGACTCCACTTTAAAAGCCATTTTCCCTTCATTTTGACAGAGGGAGATGACTGGAGCCTCAGTAAGACCACAGATACCACCTCTTGCCTAGCACAGGCCACGTGGAGCAGAATGGTGACCCACTCCTGGGAGTAGAAAGGGCATTGCCCTATAATGGACCTGGAGACCTAAGACTGTAGGGGCGCATGGGCTATTAAATTAGATCAAGGACACTAGGCCCAATAACTCATCCAATACATCAGTGTCATTTGGGACAGTGTCATTCCCTTGTCTAGATCCCAAAAGGTGGCAGCTACTTAGCACTGTGAAGGCAATGGTCCACACCAGCCTGTCATCTGATACTTGGCGATGTGCCAAGGGTTGACAGGCAGAGGACTCCTGTCTGTCCCTGGGGCTTCAGCTTAGCTTGGTCCCTGACTATTGAAACAGCCTACTTCAGAATGTCCACCTGATTCCCCATCTGGGCCTGAACCTACTATTCCCTGATCTATTCATTTGTCCCTGCAGCTGCCTCCATCTTTCCTCTCAAAACGAGGCTATCAGTATATATGCTGTTAAAATCTACACCAGCCCACTTCCAAAATCTTGTGAACTCCAGCGTAGATCTATTTAACTTATATTCATGTAAACCCCACATATGCAGATATATAAGAAGATTTACTGTGTTCTGTATGATGTGTGATACTAGAGTTAATATTAGTAATTTAGATTTTAATAAAAAGGCATGGGTGGTGGTACATGCCTTTTGTCCAAGCACTTGGGAGGCAGAGTCATGCAGATCTCTGCAAGCTTGAAGCTAGCCTCATCTACATAGTGAGTTCTAAACATGATAAGGCTACATAGGGAGACCTGTCTTAAAAAACAAAAATAAAACAAGACTGAAATGAAAGAACCTCCATTTACCTCAGCCAGATTACAAAGGCAAATGGAATTACCTGGTAAATTGTAGACACTGAAAGAGTTGAAACTGGAGAATTTCTTATTCAATAAATTTTGGCATTGTAGAAAGACACATATCTGTTTGTCTATGTTTGTGGCATAGTATGGCCACAGGAACTTGTTATTTTTACTCTCAAGCCTCCTGGTGCCAAAACATGTCTGCCCTTAAAGGTAGTTCATCCTACAAATCAGCCTTCTGTACAGATCAGGGGTTCTAACTCCCCAGTACCAGCCCAAGTCTGACTCCTAGCAAGCACTTTTGGTGGCAATAGTGCAAATGAATCACATGAAGAAATGTGCACTAGGCGTGGGTGAGAAATCAGTGTCATTGTTTTAATAAGCAAACTATGTGTTAGAACATTTGAATCAAACTCAAGAGTGGGAGCTGTTCCATCAGAATGCACATCCCCTGGATAGAGCACAATCTTTGTACCTGCTTTCCTAAACCAATATTTTGAGGGCTCAGGGGTCTAACATGTAAGTATTCAAAAGCATCCACATGGATGCAGAGTTTGGGGGTTGGGGATATTATATCTCAAGTGTGTTTGAGCTTCTATGCAATCAGAAAAGCCAATGAAAGGTACCCATCGGTGAAAGAAAAAATGTTTCCTCTGCTGAATTCTGGGGTAAAACTGACAGGAACGCAACTCATCTTGTTGAAGCAACTGAGAAAAACACATCAAAGAGAAAGAAAACAACATCAAACATAGCTGGGACTTGGGGAAGAGAAGCAGTTTATTTTCCTATGGCACCATATTGGATAGCAGAGGAGAGTGACATCATTATTTTATTATTTATAACTGCTGGGACTTAGCCAAGGGACTTGGCAGAGCTATCTTGATGGTGGGCCACTTGTTTTATACTTTTATTATTAGTCACTCCTGTGGACAAACACCAAAGCTATGGGAAGGCAGAATCCAAGCTCATAGCTGCTGTGAACATGAAGACTTTCTACTAGATCTAATATCTCATGTGCACCATGGAGCCAAAGGCAGTAAAAACACCCACATCACAGTGTAAAAGCAGGCAAGGGCACTGGAGGTCATCTATTTCTACCCTTCATGCTCCACATGGCAATAGGGATGCTGATGTGGGGACCATGAGCCTCTGTCCTTCCCCCATCACCTCCTCAGTGCTTGACTTCAGGGAAGTAATACAAATGCTTTTGATGGATTTCCTCATTTAAAACCCTCCATCTCACCCTCACCCTACTCACCATCACCATTACAAGCCCGACCTGTGATAACTAATCTAGTATTCAACTGGACTGAATCTGGGGCTGACTAAGGACACACCTCCATGCAGATATGTGGGGATATTTCTTGGAAGAATTACCTGAAGGGGAAAGTCCCTCCACTAGAATGGGTGGCACCTTCTGTCTGTGGCCCACACATAAAGAGATCTGAGGGACAGAAATGATGCTTTTGCCTGCCAGCCTTTGCAACCTGCTGGTGAGTGGATCTTACTCTGTTGCTGCTGCTAAAGGTGATGATGCCATCCACCCCTTGGTGATATCAGACACGTCCACTTCAGTCTTCCACCATGGTCTAGACACCTGCAGCTCTCCAGAATTCCTCCAAGCCTCTGCACCAAATTGGAACTGCTGAGACAACCAGTTACGAGAACTGAGCAGCTACTGGAGTCCCAGCCTCTCCAGCAAACAGATAAACATTGTTGGACTACCCAGCTCAAAGTGTGTACCCCAATCTAATCAGTCCTCTTAGTAATCTATATTTAGTCTGTAAGTTCTGCTCCCCCTGGAGAACCATGACTAATACAGGGACCCTTTTGAGTGGTGCACAGTAAGACAGAAACACTGTGTTGCATAATCTGCAAACCGTACATCCTTATGAAGGCAGGCACAGCCATTCAGTTCCACTTCACTTTAGAAACTGGGCTGATCATCCAACCTAACATGGCACAACCTGAGATCACAGAGGACTGATCTAACAAATTACAGCCTGCTCTGTAGCCGCTGAGCACATAGCTCCAAAATTAAAGTGAATTGTGCTGTCAATGTAAAATACACGCCATATTTAAAAGCCTGGTACAGAGAGGGGGCAGAGGAGATCACATATATTTTCATTCTGCATGCACATCCAAATAATATTTTGGCCTATGGAGTTTAAGAAAATATACTAAAACTAATTTACCTGTTTCATTCTGATTTTGTTTTCTTAACATGATTTTTAGATATTTGAATCCGTCTGTCACCTGATGACATTCACTTCCCTTTAGACACTGTGGTTTGTTAATGTCCCCCCTTTTAAAGGTTTGGTCATCTCATGGCATGATTGGGAGGTGGTAGAATCTTTAGGAGACATGACCTAATGAGAGTGAGAACAGTGCAGTGTGCCCTTGAAGGGGTACTGTAACTCCCATCCCTTCCTTCCTCTTTGTTTCATGAGGTGAGCCAGCCACTCTCCCATGCATTCTCCCATGAGTGATGATGCCACAGGACCAAGGCAACAGGATCAAAACACAGACTGAATCCTCTGAAACTTTGAGCCAAAATAGCATACCCTCCTTTCAGTGGGTTAGCTCAGGTGTCTTGTTGCAGCAGCAGGTGGACAGCACATACACACTACCTCTCAGCCCTGTTCCATCTCCTTTCATAGTGCCATAGGGCAACAGAAAGTAAGGCAGAATGCATGACTGTCAATAGTCAAACCTCCACCAGATGCATTGTGGGTAGAGTCTTGCCCAGCACTGAGACTACATAAGAATCCTCGGCAAATCATAGGAAGCTAAGGGCAACAGGGAAAAAGAGGAAAAGGATGAGAAATGGCAAGGAGACCTAACAGGCATATTTACCCATCTATCAGCCTGTCAGAGAGCAGGAGCAGCCTAAGTCTTTCTTCTGTGAGAATGCCATGGGGGATGCCTAGCTGCTCAGACTTAGTTTGGTCCTCTTTGTCTTTTTTGTGTGATATTTCTAAACATCAAAATGGTATGGAGGAGGTTTGTGTGTGTGTGGAGTATGTGTGTGTGTGTGTGTGTGTATGCAATGTGTATGTGCTATGTGTTGTGTGGTATAGTATGTGTGCACATGTATATGGTTTGTATGTGTATGTGGTGTCTGTGCTGTGTATGTATGTGTGTGTAGTGGAT
Source organism: Lophiomys imhausi (assembly GCA_907164525.1). Classification (NCBI taxonomy): domain Eukaryota; kingdom Metazoa; phylum Chordata; class Mammalia; order Rodentia; family Muridae; genus Lophiomys; species Lophiomys imhausi. The sequence goes on from CAJQZJ010011617.1 coordinate 4,968,244, forward strand.
ATGTATGTGTATGTGCATCTGTGTATGTGTGTGTGGTGTATATGTATGTGTGTGCATGTGTATGTGTGTGGTATGTGTGTGTGGTGTATATG
>CAJQZJ010011617.1:4986909-5009553 GCA_907164525.1 Lophiomys imhausi
ATATCGAGACATGTCAGCTCCTGACAGCACCCCCTATATTACTCCAAGTAGAAGATGAGCATCGAAGAATCTCCAGTGGGAGATGATTGAATTGGTGGTAAGCCATTCTCTGGGCAAGAAAAACCCCTTGCTTCAACTGTAGACAGACTTCTGTCCAAAAAGGACAAAACTTGGAAGCAGGTAAGTCGACAGCCTAGCTCTGCCAAGACAGGGTAGGTAAGTCCTTCATAATTCCTGCTCTACAACCAATGTCTGTCAGAGAAATGGGGCCAAATGGCTGAAGATTGATGCTGTAATGTATGGAGAGAAAATGGGAACTGTCCAGGCAGCCACTGGTATGTCATTTTTTAGTTTTGGAAGCTGCAGGCCCTGCACTTCCTATATAATCAGATATATTTATCCCTCTCAGGTCTCTGAGGTGGTTGAAGAATAGATAGCTAGAGTCTCATAGTTAAATTTTGAGTTGTTTAGGAATCAAGAGGGTGTTCTGGATCTAAGAAGATATTTTTAAAACTATGAGGCAAGTTAGTATGAAAGCTGAGTTAGATATAGAACTTTCAACTCATGGAGATGGTTAGATAGTAGAATGTTAAAGTCAGGTGCCAAATACATATGGACTGGACATTGGGAATGTATGCTAAGCCATATAACTCTTATAATCGTGGCCTATTTATTTCTGTTGTTTTGTATTGTATTTATAGTTATAAGAAAAAGAACCATTATTTGGACTGAAAGGGAGAGCTGTTGGGGGGAAAAATAAATACCTTAAACTAAAAAAAAAAAAAAAAAGAAGGGAAGAGGATGGTGGGGCTGAGGGGGAGGAGGGTGGAAGGGTGGGACTGGAGGGGGGAGTAGGGAGGGGATTGTGATTGAGATGTAACTTGAAGAAATAAAAAATAAGTTATTTAAAAAAAAAGTGTATGCCTCTCAAGTGATGAGAATAAAGGTGTGACCCATCACCACCCTGTTCATTGTAACTCTAGAAATTAGAACATAACTTACTCTACAGTGATCTTCCTGTTTCTGCTGGAATTAGAGGCATGGGCTTGCACCACCCTTCTGAAATATTTTATCATAGTTCCAAATTGCTTCAACTCTTAGAGATTTAGAAAAGCAATTAGAACTGTAGTAACCCTTAATTTACTTACAACATTTTAAATCTCTTAACTGCCTTTTTAATACCAAACAATGAAAATATCCTTTATATATAGGAAAAAGCTTATAAGCTGATATCCAAGAGTGTGTGAATTATGTGGCACCCTGCAGTCTAACATTCTAACCTGAAATTAAGACCATTTTTTTTCATGCTAGTAAGGCAAGTATGCTTTGGTAAATTATCATTTGAAAATGTTATATTTTGTTTTTATTATATTTTTTATGCTTACTTACTCTTTAAAAAAATAATTTGTGTTTTCAAGTTACATGTTGAGCATAGTCTACTCCCTCCTCCCCTCCCGGTCCATCCCTCCTTCCCTCCCCCATCCCTTACTATTCCTCTTCTCAATCCTCTCCTCTTCAGATGTGGTGGACCCCCACATATCATATTCCCTCAATACATCAGTCATGTGAGGGCTAAGAGCTTCCTCTTGTCTAGTAGATAATTTAAAAGTTCTGCCATGTGGTTTGATTGGTTAGTAATATTTTAAGGCAATTTCATATTTTACCCTAACTTAGAGGCTGCAGCTAAAGCCATCTCTGAGACAAGACTCTCTCCTCTGCCTCCTTCTTCCTTCCTTTGTTCCTGCCTCTTCCTCTTCCCTGACCCATTTTGGATGTCTGTCCTCAAGCCTATCTGCTATTTACAGCTATGGCATGTTTCAGTATGAGGAGGGAGCACATCTGAGTTCAGCGTGGATTTAACATTTCCCTGCACTTTGCAAATTATGAGAGAGAAGAAGGGGAGAGAGGAGGGAGATGGAGATGAGAAGGAAAGACTGACTTGGAGGACTGAGTGCCTTTGGATTGGATACTGTGTAGCAGTCCCCTCTTTCCTAGTGTCCCCTCTCTCCCCTCTCTTTTACCCTGAAGCCACGTTTCCTGAGTATCCTTGTATTTCTTAAACCAGAAATCAGTTCTCTGAATTAACCTCTGGTCAGAATTTATCATGGATTCACTCAGTCACTAACCATCACTACCCAGTACATCTCCCTGCTGAGCGATATTCAGGATGGGATACAAAGATCAGGAGGGTGAGGGTGGATCTACCTGCATGGGTATGGTCCGGAATGTTCTGTGAGCTTGTTCCTATGTACATGCTGACATCGGTGTGTTCAAAAGGTTTTTGAGCCACAGGATGAGGATCCTTGCTTGAGAGCCTTGGGATAAACACTGGAGGAAGGAAAAGCTTCATGTCCCCATTCTTGAGAATCAGCCTTACATGGAAGACCATTAAGTTATCTCAAGAAATTCCCAGCACTGTGTCTCTTTTTAAATAAAATTATTTATTTATTCAAGCTACATCTGGATCCTAGTCCCTTTCCTCCTCATCTCCCAGTCTCACCCTCTCATCCTTTTCCGCTCCTACTTCTCTTTGGATGAGAGGAGCCCCCACATATTAACTCCCCTCAGTTCATCAGTCACACAAGGACTCAGAGTTTCTCTGGGGCCTGACATGGCAGTCTAGATAGGGTAAGGAGTTCCATTAACAGGCAACAGGGTCCATGACTCACTGCTAGGTGGAGTGTCTCATAGGATAGTTATGGTAAGTTCCTGTCTGTTTGGGTCTGTGGGTTGTAGGATGTTTGTCCTATACTATATGGCTAATATCCAGTTATAAGTGAGTTCATACCATTTGTATTTTTTTTGGGTTTGGGTTAGCTCACTCAGGATGAGCTTTTCTAGTTACATCTGTTTGATTGCAAATTGCATGATTTCCTTCTTTCTGATGGCTGAGTAGTATTCCATTGTGTAAATAAATGTACTATAGTGTGTGTGTGTGTGTGTGCATTTTAAAAAAGTTCATTCTTTAGTTGAAGGGCATCTGAGTTGTTTCCAGTTTCTGGCTATTATGAATAAAGCTGCTATGAACATAGTTGAGCCAATGTCCTTTTGGTTTGGTGGAGAATATTTTGGATATATGCCCAGGAGTGGTTTGGCTGGGTCTTGAGGTAGAACAGTTCCCAGTTTTCTGAGATATCACCAGATTGATTTCTAAAGTGGTTGTACAAGTTTGCACTCCTACCAACAATGGAGGAGGGTACCCCTTTCTCCACATTCTCACCAGCATGTGCTGTCATTTGAGTTTTTGACCTTAACCATTCTGTCAGGTGTGAGATGGAATCTGAGTCATGTTGAGTTGCATTTCCCTGATAACTAAGGACACTGAGTATTTCTTCAAGTGCCTCTCTGCAATTAGAGATTCCTCTGTAGTGAATTCTCAGTTTAGCTCTGTACTCCACTTTTGATTGAATTATTTGTGTTTTTTTTTTTGGTAGATAAATTCTGTAGTTCTTTATATATTTTGGATATTATCCCTCTTTTGGATGTGGGTTGAAGATCTTTTCCCAATCTGTAGGCTGGCATTTTGTTCTAATGACAGTGGCTTTTGCCTTACAGAAGCTTTTCAGTTTCATAAGGTACCACTTATTTATTGTTGATCTTTGAGCCTGAGTTGTTGGTGTTCTTTTCAGGAAGTTGTCACCTGTGCCAATGAGTTTGACACTTTTCCCCACTTTCTCTTCTATTAGATTTAGTGTCTGGTTTTATGTTGAGGTCTTTGATCCACTTGGACTTGAGTTTTGTCCAAGGTGATAAACATGGGTCTGTTTGCATTCTTCTACATGTTGACATCCAGTTAGACCAGCACCATTTGTTGAAGATGGTTTTGTTTTTCCATTGTACAGTTTTGGCTTCTTTGTCAAAAATTAAGTGACCAAAGGTATGTGGGTTTATCAACCAGTCTGTTTTGTTGCTAGTCCCACCCTGTTTTTTTTTTTATTACTATTGCTCTGTAGTGCAGCTTGAAATTTGGGATGGTGATATCTCCAGATGTTTTTTTTATTATACTGGATTGATCTAACTATTCTGGGTTTTTTGTTTTTCCATATGAAGTTGAGAATTTTTCTTCCAAGGTCTGTAAAGAATTGTGTTGGTATTTTGATAAGAATTGCATTGAATCTGTATATTGCTTTTGGTAGGATGGCCATTTTTATTATGTTGATCCTATCTATCCATTAGCATGGGAGATCTTTCCATCTTCTGATATCTTCTTCAGTTTCTTTCTTTTGGGAGTTGAAGTTCTTGTCATATAGGCCTTTCACTGCTAGGTTAGAGTTACCCTCAGGTATTTTATATTATTTGTGGCTATTGTCAAGGGCGTTGTTTCCCTAATTTCTTTCTTGGTCCATTTATCTTTTGTGTAAAGAAGGGCTACTGATTTTTTTAAATTAATTTTGTATCCAGCCACATTGTTGAAAGTTTTTTTTAATCACCTGTAGGAGTTCTCTAGTGGAATTTTTGGGGTCACTTATGTATACTCTCATGTCATCTGTGAATAAGGATACTTTGGCTTTTTCCTTTCCAGTTTGTATTCCCTTGATCTCCTTTAGTTGTCGTCTTGCTCTGGTTAGAATTTCAAGTACTATGTTGAAGAGATATTGAGAGGGAGTTGGCAGCCTTGCCTTCTCTCTGATTTTAGTAGAATTGCTTTAAGTTTCTCTTCATTTTAATTTGATGTTGGCTACTGGCTGGCTGTACATTGCCTTTATTATCTTTAGGTATGGTCCTTGTATGCTTATCTCTCTGAGACTTTTAACATGAAGGGGAGTTGGATTTTGTTAAATGCTTTTTTTTGGCATCTAATGAGATTATCATGTGTTTTGTTTTTCTTTCAGCTTGTTTATATGGTGGATTATATTGATGGATTTTCATATGTTGAACCACCTCTGCATCCTTGGGATAAAGCCTACTTGATCATTTGTATGATACTTTTGATGAGTTCTTGGATTTGGTTTCCAAGTATTTTATTCAATATTTTTACATTGATGTTCATAAGGGAAATTGGTCTGAAATTCTCTTCTTTGTTGGGTCTTTGGGTAGTTTAGGTACCAGGGTGACTGTGGTCTCAAAGAATGAGTTTGGCAATGTTCCTTCTGTTTCTGTTTTGTGGAAGAGTTTTAGGAGTATTGGTGTTAGTTCTTCTTTGAAGGTCTGATAGAATTCTGAAAGTATAACTTTAGCAGAATGAACTCACAAACAGGACATACTCCCAAGGATAGTTTGGGTCACTATTCAATAACAGAGAAAAGGCACAGAGACTCCAATCTTCACCTTTTAAATTTAGTGAAATGGAAGGTGTTAATACAGGGAGGGGCAGCTCCCCTTTTCTGAGGAGAAGGTGACAAGAGGGGAAAGGGGAAGAAGGTGGGAGGATAGGACTGGAAGAGAGGAAGGAGGGATCATGATTAGATTGTAAAATGAATTAATAAATAAAAAGAAAAAAGTTATCTCTCCCTTTGAAATAACACTTTTATTAATTCTTTTAGAATTTTGTACAATGTATTTTGATCATACTCAACCCCCCAACTACCCAGATCTACCCATTCTACCCCATCTCTCTACCCAAACAACTTTAAGCCTGCTCCCTTTCTTTCTTCCTTTACCATTTGGTTACTATGAACCTCAGCCAACTCAGCCTGTTTGCCCTATATCCTGAGAGGTCTATGTTTCTGGGGATAACTCTCTGGCTCTTCAGTGAGCCCTTCTGCTGTGAGAACCTCTCTAGGTATCCTGTGCTCCTCTCACAGCATGTGGGCCATAAATTTCCCAAGATACAAAAAATGTTCATTCTCACCTGTGTTAATCATGGAGAGGTTGATGAAGGAGGCCATATAATATATGGCCTCCCAGATAATGTCTGACCGCCAGCTTTGTCCTCTTCCAGTGTTAAGAACACAGTGGGACTTTAGGATCCACAGAAGCCCAGGACTTTTGCAGTCCTTGAAGGAAGCCTGTCTCCTCTCTTTTCTTCTCTTTCTCCCTTTCCTGGGAGGCAGGATCCTGGCATGGTAAGGTATGAGATCTCTAAATACCCCCCCCCCCATCATCATGAGCTATTTCCCCACAACCTAGCTGTCAAGATTGATGGTTCATCTGCTGAAGACATTTCTTGAAAGCATTATGGTGCCTCTGGGCAGCATTAATTTTAAAAAATGCCCACTTCTCCTTGATCAATAGGTTAGGCTGGGCCAGAAGGCTCAGGATATTTATTTCTTTGGGGTCTTCATAGAGAATACATCATATTACACAGCAAGTTTGTATTCAGGGTCATGATTTAATTCCCTGACATAGGGGTCATTCTAAGCCTCAGGATGGTCACTGTAGCTCATGGTTCTATTAGCATTTCTGAACTATGGCTGAAAGAAAACCTTATCACTGGCAGGTATTTTTTTACCCACCTTCTGGACAGTGCATTGGGGTGCATGGTAGGGCCTGGAGTGTCTCCAGCAGGTAATAGTTGAGTCTTCCATTCTACGCCCTGTCTGGTCTCTTCGTGCATATTTTATCGGCAATTCCTGATTCTGGATGAGAAAAGAAGTTTTAATCTTCTACTCTTCTTCAAAGAGTTTTCAAGCCTGGCCAAGTGTACAGATGAAGAACTGATCTCCTCTGTGACATATGCTTCACCTGTGATTCACTTTGGTTACTTTTACAAATCCTGATGTAGGGAATGATAAAAAAACCCAGGAGGTGCTGTTTTATATGTGTAATAATAGATAATCCAAGACTTCAGAAGCCAGCCTTGAAGTGCAGACATACACAGCATGGAGGGTAACCTTCCCTTCCTCTGAGTGGGCAGCTCACAGGTGTGTCTACCTCTAGCTAGATTCTCCCACACAGGTTTTGGGTTTGATGATTTAGGTCTTGGCTTCCATCAAAGTATAGGTCTTCAGGGCTGATGATTTAGCCTCTTTGAGATCAACAAGGTCTCACTGTGAGGTCAGAGGGCAAAAATTCTCCTAAAGCATGATGGGTAAGCTAAGGGTCAAGGGTTAACGTATGATGTCATTTTATAGTTTAACCATTCTGAGTGTTGCAAAGGGATAAATGCTGGTGAAATGAGCTGCTGCATTCAATTTATGAGTTAAAAAATCCTTTAGTTTAAAAAAATTGTCAAAGTGTATTGATAGCAATTGGGAACAGTCCAGGCAGTAAGTTGCCTGTCATTTCTTAGTTTTGGAAGCTGCTGGCTCTGCAATTCCTGTTTATTCAGATGTATTTATCCTTCTCAGATCTCTGATGTGGTTGAAGACTAAATAGTTATAGTCTCACAGATAAGTTTTAAGTTGTTTAGGAATTAAAAACATGTTCTAGGTCTAAGAAGATGTTTTTAAGTTGGTAATGCAAGTTAGGATGGAAACTGGGTTAGGTATAGAACTTTAAACTCATCGAGATAGATAGAAAATAGAATATTAGCTGCCAAATATGTATGGACTGGACATTGGGAATGTTTATTATACCTTATAACTTTCTAATTGTGGCCTAATTGGTCTTATTGTTTTGTATTGTATTTATTATTGTAAGAAAAAGAGCCTTTTATTGGAAGCTGTTGGGGGGGGGGGAAGATATACCTTAAATTAAAAAGAAAAGCAGATAGGTGGGTGGGACCGGGAAGGGGAGGAAAGAGGGGACTGTGATTAAGATGTAACTTGAAGAAATAAATACATGTTGGAAAAAATCAATAAAAATTCAATCTTATCAATAAAAATTTGTCAAAGACTTTAATTCCTGTGTTTCTAAAAGTGTGAAAAATAGAGGATTTCAAAATGCAAACACTATACTCTGTGCTTCTCGTTGCCCTCAGTCTCTCTGAAGGTTGCCATCTTGTTCATGTTGTTACCTGATGTGCTCACAAGCACGGTTACCAAGACAGATAGTGAGATGATAAAAATGGATAGCCTTCTGCAGAGCTTTGTGATTAGTTAGTGTATAGGCACCAATAACACATAGCTGTGCTTTTGTATTTCTGAACTGTCTTGCTTTAGCCTTTGTAGCCAAATGAAGAAGAAAATAGAACTCCTTTCCATAGTCCCATGGTCCTGGGCCCTTGAGTAGCTGCTAACATCTGTTTTTTTCCACACATGGTAGAACAAGAATATTTTCATGTCACTAATGCTAATAAAGAACTATTAGCACAGATCACCTAGAAGTTTCTTGTTTTCATGCTTATGGTTATGAATTAAAACTATTAAGGCTGTCTTGTGGGGGGCTAGAAGAGTCCCCGTAGACAAGGAGAGATTCTAGAAGCTTCCTAGCACCCACACCTTGAAATTATCTGTTTCAATCTCCATATCCTGGAGATATTTGCCAGGCATGTGGGCCGCTGGCATGTGAGGTTCAGGAGTCTGACACATCCAGTATCTCAGGTTTTTAGACTTTGTTTTTTGTTTATGTTTGTGACTGTGCCCACAGAATGTGCTGCCTCCCAGAAAGCAGCCACTGGGAGCTGGGCAAGGGGTCTCTGCTTTTCTCTAAGTCTGTGCCTGTCTTTTTTCCTTCCAGGACACAGCCACTCTCCCTGCAGAATTCCTGCCCCGGTGCAGTAGCTTACAGGCTTCGTTCTTTTATGAATTAGTCAGAAAAGCATAACTTTTCATTTTTTCATTCTATCTCTGTTATAAGCATGGTTTTCCTAATATTTTGGTTTTCTTTAAGTGTTCTTAAAAGTCCCCTCCCCACCACATGGCTTCTTTTTCACCACACTGCTTGACCTTCCTGCAGATGTATTTCTAGTGGCATGCCCTTTCCCCCTTCCTCTTCTCCATTCTCTGGGAAGCTGACAAGATTTACAGCTTGCCTGCCTAAGAGCTGTCACAGCCACCAAGGCAGAATCCATGACATTGCTGCTAAATGTCATGCTCCTTCACACAAAATAGTTCAGTATTAACATCCCTGTTATCACTCCAAACCCAATGGCTCTCTGGCTACGACAGCCAGACTTTCTGAATTGATTAGAAAAGTTAAACTTTATCCTTAGTGGCTCAAGGAGGCTAGGAGAGGACATTAGGTCCTTGGACCTGGAATTACAGGCAGTTGTGAGCCACATGTTTTGGGTGCTGGGAAGTGAACTCCGGTTCACTGCATGAGCAGTATGTGCTTGGAGCCACCGAGTAATCTCTCTAGCCCCCTGATAAAAGTTCTTTATCTTTGCCTATGAAAGTCTAAATTAATGAATAAACCAAGGCAACCAAAATGAGCTTCTAGTGCTCAAATGTGGAGTCCTACAGGGGAACCCTAGGCAGGATAACTTCAGACACAAGATTCATGAGAGGAGGCTACCTATCTGTTCTGACAGGTTCCTTCACATCTCCTCAAGTCCTTCAGCTTTTTAAAAAAAATTATGTTTATTTATTACATCAAGTTACATCTCCATCATAGTGCCCTCTTTCCACCCCTCCTGGTTCCACCCTCCCACCCTCTCCTTCCTCTCCACCCCATCCCACTCCTCCAATGTGGAGTGACCCTACATATCAGCCCCTCTCAGTTCAATAGTCATATGAGGGCTAAGAGCTTCCTGTTGCACTGGGGGCCTACATGGTAGCACCCCTAGGGCAAATTGTCCCATCGATAGGTAACAAAGTCTATGTTCCTGATCTTTTTGGTGTGTTGGTTGTAGGATAGTTATTCTGTTCTATATGGCTAAAATCCAATTATAAGTGAGTAGATGCCATGTGCATCTTTCTGAGTCTGGGTTAGCTCACTCAGGATGAGCTTTTCTAGTTCCATCTGTTTGGCTGCAAATTCCATGATTTCCTTGTTTCTGATAGCCGAGTAGTATTCCATTGTGTAACTGTACCACAAATTTTTTTTTAAATCCATTTGTCAGTTGAGGGACATCTAGGTTGTTTCTAGTTTCTAGCAATTACAAATAAGGCTGCTATAAACATAGATGAGGAGATGTCCTTGTGGTTTGGTGGGGAGTCTTTTAGATGTATACCCAGAAGTGGTATAGCTGGGTCTCGAGGTAGGGCTATTCTAAGTTTTCTAAGATATCACCAGACTGATTTCCATAGTGGTTGTACAAGTTTTCACTCCCACCAGCAACAGAGGAATGTTCCGCTTTCTCCACAACCTCGCCAGCATGTGCTGTCAAAAGCAAACATTATTGTTTTGTTTGAAAAGTTTTATTCAATTTAAAGTTTTGTTTTGTTCTTAAAAGTTTTGATATATATTAAGCTGAAATTGAGAATTTTTTCATTAGATTAACTTTGGTACATAACATTTAAGGTTTTGTATCTTTTTAAAATTTTTTTGATATATACTAAGCTGAAATTGAGATTTTTTTTCATTAGGTTAACATTGCTACCTCTCATTCCCACTGCGGAAGTGGGGATTCTATTTTACATGTGAAAGTTTGTATTTAACTTTTCTATTATCTTACAGTTGTGTGTCTGCAATTTTTATTTAATAAAGTTTAAATTTATTTACAAAAAAAAAAAGAACAACTGTCTCTTTCTGGGGAGGTCAGATGCCTTCTCAGGGACTTCCTGAATAGAAAGCTGTAAACTGGCAAGTGAGCTATTATAGTGACTTTGCAACAGAAACTGCAGTGATATTTGGCCCCTGGTGATGATTGATGATTGTGTTACAGAGCAGATCACATTTTCACAGTGCCTTTGCCATGATGCCCCACAAAGGGGGGCTGAGGCTAAATACTGATTTACAGGGACTAACAGGACACACTGGGAAATCTGAGAGTCTGCTCTGTGCCACTGACAGGTAACATCCATTGTTCTCTCTCTCTCTCTTTACAGAGACGTAGGCATCTGTTATATGAGACAGTCCATTCATTTTAAAAGTAGTTTTATCAGGTGGCTAGTATTCATTTAAAATGTTTTCTAAATGTGCAGTATTACACTAGATAGTACCTGACACATAAATAATTTCAGCTATGAGAAACCTTAAACACACAACATAAATTTGATGTTTATATTTTAGCCTTCTGAAGCCAGTCATCAGTTCATTGTGGTTACTTTTCATGGAGAAAAATGTCTTCTTAGTACCTTGTCAGAGCCCAGCATGTGTAACTGCAATGCGCAACACACTTGTTTCTAATATTCCCCTGTGAACAAACACCCTCCCCACCCCTCCATCACATGACAGTTAAATCTCGCTATAAATAATGAACACAAACATCATCACTGTTAACACCAAATTGTCCAAAATGGAAATGTATGTGCTGGAATAGCACACCAAGAGGGCTGGCCAATATATAAGGAAGGGTTTTGATCATGCAGGAAAGAAAATTAAAATGACATTGTCTCAGGATGGATCATCAACACAACAGTAATAACACGGCAGGGGCTGTGCTTTATCATAGACACATTTTCCTCTTAAAACACGTGCTACGTTTTGTTGGCTCTTTTACCAGCCCTCACCACAGCCAACAGAGGAGTCCTGGGTAAGTAGAAATGGCATCTTGATGAACACTGCCCTCAAGGCCAGTTCCAGGAGTTCTGCCCAACTTTCTACAGTCTCTCTCCCCTGGATCTCCAGCTCCTCTCTTGGCAGTGATGCCCTACATATTCTGCTCCGTGCAGATCGTGCCTAAAGTAGAGCTGTACTGTACCTTTGTTCAAAACCACCAGTGGACACTTCCCTCCAGAAAATGACCTTCTTGTCCTCCCCAGGACACGCTTTCCATAGCTTCCTTTCTCTCATTTTCTCTTCTGTGGTGCTGGGGATCCAACCTGGGCTTTTCACATGCTGGGCAAATGCTCTGATATTGAGCTTCATCCCTACCCCCAGGACAGGCTTTTCAGAACTGGACTCCACACAGTTTCTCAACCTCATTATTAGCCCTCTGGGCTGGGGGTCCCTCCCACAGCTCCCCCACCCAATGATGAGGAGAGAGTCAGTGGTCTAGTCTCATACTGGGCTGTAGGTGGTGCATCCTGCCTTCTTCCCTTAGCATGGGCATAGTCTCCAAGACCTTGCTGAGATCCCTTGTAGTGAGAATCCATAAAGAAACATCTGTGAACAAGTGGAACATTAATGATGCACCTGGCTGTCCTGAATGGCTTTCTATTGCTATGATAAAGACCATGACCAAAACCTATTCAGGGAAGAAAGGTTTATTTGGCTTAGAAGTCCCAATCAAAACCTATCATTGAGGGAAGCCAAATCAGGAACTCAAACAAGGCAGGAGGAACCTGGAGGCAGGAGCTAAAGCAGAGGCCATGGAGGAGTGCTGATTACTGGCTTGCTCAGTCTGTTTTCTTATATAACACAGAAACACCTGCCCAGGGGCAGCACTGCACACAGTGAGCTGGTCCTCTCACATTAATTATTAGTCAAGTGAATGCAGCCAATTTGATAGAGTCATCTTCTCTTAATTGAGGTTCTTCTTCTCTGATGACTGTAGTTTGTTTTGTATCATGTTGGAAAACCAAACCAAAGTAAACCAAACCAAACCAAACCAAACCAAACCTAACCAAACCAAACAACAACAAACAGCTAACCCTTTGTGGACATATTCTCTGGAGAGGAAGCAGAAGCATCATGATTTAGATGCGCATATGTCCATGGCATAGTGCTGAGCAAGGAAGGGAACAATACTACTGTGATTTTAAAGATAGAGACGATTTCAGAGAGAGATTTTAAAATGCCATGGCTCTGAGGAATGAATAGGAGTTGACAAGAAGGGCTTTGGTGGAAGAGAACAGTGTGCAGAATTAAGTCAAGGAAAAAAACATAGACAGAAACAAAAGTTCAAAGGCTTTGATGCTGAAGACCAGCAGATGCTCTGGAAATAGGAAGATCTGTTAGTCCTTTGAGGTCAGGCTCATTAGCTTGTCTCTATAGAGACAGAAAATGATGGACACATTTGAGAAAGAGAATGGCAGATTTAGAGAAATTTTTACACAGAGAATTTGTCATAGTGGGAGAGAGGAATTGGAAGGAGATGGGGCTGAAGGCAGGGAGGCGAGTAGGGCTATTCTAAGTGACAGAATTCCCTCCTGACCCGGGCCCTACTGAGCAGTTTCACCAAATTGCCTTGGCTTTTAAGTCTCCACTCCCCCTTGTTCCTTTGTGTTTGGTGACATCTACTTTGCTTGTTAGATTCTTGTTAGTAACAATGGGAAGTATTGTGTGACCCATCCTTGGGGTCAGGGTGTGTGTGTGTGTGTCTTTGCATGACACTGGGTATAGTTCTATGGAGACAGTAGGTTCTGGAAATTGGGACTGAGGTCAGCTGCTTTGGCTTAATTTCCACATTTGTCTAAGATCCCATACTGCAGTACACAGTGGTCAGAATGTGAAGTTTAAAGCCAATATGGAATCATTTGGTGCTTGAGGAAAAGGCCAATTCCTACTTCTGCCTTTGGACTCATGAATCAGAGTTGTTGACTAATCAATAGTCAATGCTTTAAAATCACAGAAATTCAAAGATTGATTTGAATAACTCCTGGGAAAATCGCCTTCTTTCATTGACTGGTGCACAGTAACTCTCCTGCTGCCATCCCTCATGTGATATTGAGTCTCTGGGGGATAGAAACATGATGCCATTATGTTACATGCTAGCCAGAGATCCTCAGAGCCTTAGGATCCTTTTTGATGGAGCACTGATGGTTTTTGACATTTGTAAATGCCTGAGGAAAGCAAGCAATCACCACATGGACTGCATCCCTACTTTCCCCCATGCTGACTATTAGCAAGCAGGAAACTAGCACATTCAAGGTCTTGACTCTCTGCTTCAGTTTTGTTAAGCAAGCATAGTCAAGAAATAAAATTTCTTTTTAAAGGCAGAAGCTCTGGGTGTAAACAGTAAAAAGAGAGGGTCAAAGGCAAAGCCTATGCAGTGTTTCTTTTTAGTTATGCAGTTCCCTGATAATACTGTGATGGTATGAGAAAGAGATGAAGGACCCTTATCATGGTCATTTTCTTAGTAGTGATTACAAAATAATCACTAGACAGAGGCTGATGTGAGATTTTCACCATTCCTATTTAGCTTCTTTTTTTTTAATTGAAAAAAATTTGTTTTGTGAATTTCACATCATGCACCCTGTTCCCTCTCATCTCCCACCTCCTCTCAGACCCACCCTCCACACTTGCAATCTTTCCCAACATAAAATTGTGGAAGCTGAAGTGTGTCTCAGTGTGTCCCACAATATTCCCTTTTGTCCACACATTTTGCTTGCTCAAATATTCATTAAAATGACTCCTTGGTCTGGTACAAGGCCTCTGGTTTCTGCTGCTTTGTCAATGCTGGAACCTCACTGGAATTCCTCTCATATATGCTGTAACAGTCCTGTGTCATGGAGGTCCTGTAGTTTTGGGTTGTGGAGCTGGCCTCTTGCACTCCAGCAGATCACCCATCAGGTACATGTTGGGGTGGGCCAACTCAAAGCCAACTCAAAGCCCTGGTTCTGGATCTGCAACCCCCACATGCAGGGCCAGTTCTACTATAGAAAGGAGCAGGGCCTGCTCTCCTGAGTGCTGCAGCATGTGATGGGCAGGGACAGCTCTCCTGCTCTTGTGACCCCATCTGTGCCAGATCTCCTGTCAGCCAATGGTGGTGAGGGCAAAAGGGAGGGGAGGGCATCTCTCCCTAGCCAACACCACCACATAGCAGACAGAAGGCAAGGCTGACTCCCCCACACTCCCTCCCTCAGGGCTGGGTCACCTACAACCCTCATATCCAGGACCAGCTGTAGTGTGCTACCCAGGCAAGGTGCAAGGCCTGCTCTCCCAAGTGCAGTAGCATGTGAGGGGCAGGGACATCTCTCCTGGTCTTGTGACCCTATCTGGGTCAGATCTCCTGTTGGCCAATGGTGGTGAGAGAAAAAGTGAGGGAAGGGGATCTTTCACTTGCCAATACCACCACAAGGCAGACAAAAGGCAGGGCTGACTCTCCATACACACACCCCAGGGTTGGGTCACCACAATTCCCACATCCAGGGCCAGGAAGAGTTCTACTAGTTTCTGGTTTGTTTCCTGTCCTGGGAACCCATCTGGTGCTTGGCTGGTACTGGTCTGGGAGTCATCACAGGCTACCCCATGGCACCAAAGTGGTGTTTGTATCCAGATGGCTTTTTTCCCCCCAGGAATGTTAGGCTACTATTCATTCATATGTTCATAGGTCAGAATACTGAATGTAGATATAGCCTCTCTCCTCTTTGCCACATACTGATACACATGTGACATAGCAGCCACATCTGCAATGCCTCTAGAGTCATCATCCTAGCTTCTTACTCTCACCTCCCAAGTCTACCTATGAAGCTGCAATACATCATCTTGGAGTTTGTTCTAGTAGAGTTTCTATTGCTGTAATGAAACACCATGACCACAGCAACTTGGGGAGGAAAAGGCTTATTTGGCTTACACTTCTATATCCCTGTTCATTATTGAAGGATGTAGGGACAGGAACTCAAACAGGACAAGGAACCTGGAGACAAGAGCTGATTCAGAGAACATGGAAAAGTGCTGCTTACTGGCTTGTTCCTCATGACTTGATCAGCCTACATTCTTGTAGACCCCAGAACTACCAGCCCAGGCATGGTACCACCCACAATTGTCTAGGCCCTCCCACTCAATCACTAATGAAGAAAATGCCCTATAGGCTTGCCTACAGCCTTATCTTAGGGAGACATTTTCTAAATTGAGATTCTCTCCTCTCCAATGACTCCAGCTTGTGTTAAGTTGACATGAAAATAGCTAGCACATGTCTCTAATTTGTCCTAGAGATCACAGCCTCATCAGCTTCTCTTCTCTCTCCCAGCTCTACCATCTCTCACCCCTGCTTTCCCCCAAACTGGAGACCTATGACAGGATAGGCTCCTGCGAGGATATATGGGTAACTCTAGCTGAGAATCCTAGCAGTGGGGGATATGGAGCCTGAAGTGGCCATCTCCCAAAACCAGGAATGACTGCCAGTGGAGGGAAGGGGACACTAACCCACACGTAAAACCCTTGTCCCAAAATATACCCTGCATACAAGATATGCAGGGATAAAGATAGAGCAGAGATTGAGGGAATGGCTGGCCAATGACTGGCCCAACTTGAGACCCAACCTATGGGAGAGAGCCAACCCCTGACACTATTAATGATGCTGCTATGCTTGCAGACAAGAGCATAGCATGACTGTCCTCTGAGAGGCTCCACCAGCAAAGGATCAAAACAGATGCTGAGACCCACAGCCAAACATTAGACAGAGACCTGGCAGTCTTGTGGAAGAGTTGGGGAAGGACAGAGACACTGGGAGGGAATAAGAAGGGAATAAGAACTACACAACAAGATCAGCAGAGACATCTAATCTAAGTTCATGGGGTTCACAGAGACTGAACCACTAACCAAAGAGCATGGGTAGACTGAACCCAGGTCCCCTACACTCATGGAGATGAGGGACAGTTTGGTCTTTTGTGGGCCCCCTAATTGGAGTGGGGGCTATCCCTGACACCTGCTCTGCTGCCTACAGTCAGATACCTTTCCCCTCGCTGGGCTGCATTGACTAGCTTCAGTGGAAGAAACTTGTAGTTAGTTCTGAAGTAACATGAAGTGCTGGGGAGGATTGGTGTTTGCGGGGGGATCCCTTCTCTGATAAGAATGGGAAGGGAGAATGGGGACAGAGGGTGGGAGGGTAGGATTTTGAAGTGAGGAGGGAGGGGGGCTGTGAATGGGATGTTAAAATGAATGAATAAATAAATAAATAAAAAGAAAATAAAAGCTAGCACAGAATTCTTGCCAGATGAGTTGTAGAAATGTCTGGAAAGTATTTATTCAGTGTGTGTGCGTGTGCGTGTGCATGTGCATATGCATGTGCATATACTCATGTACAAGCTCACACATGTCCTACTGGACAACTCTTGGAAGTTTTATCTTTTCTGCCACTGTGGGATCCAAGGATCAGACTCGAATTATGAGTCTTGTGTACAAGCACCTTTGGCTACTAAGCCATCTTACCAAATCCTTTTCTTCTATTCATGCAGTCTGGGATCCAAGCCTAAGGAATGGTGCTGCCCAAAGTGGATGGGTCTTTCACATCAATGACTTTATTGAGATACTCTCTAATAGGCATGCCCAGAGATTTATCCCCAAGTTCATTCTGACATTGACATTGAAATTAACAAGCCTGTGTTTATCTGGTTGGGATTTTCCTCAGTGATGGAAGCATGATTCAATGGGACCACACACACTTGAGATGGGTGGCCATGCAGCACAGAGACAGGGGCCTGACAATTTGAAGGCCTGTAGTATCAAGGACATTCCCATGTTACCTGTAAAATAGGGGTGTGTGCCTAAAGGATACAAGGCCTGACATGGATTAACTGTTGATTGGTGAGAGCCATTACCATTACACTATAACAATATCTCCCAAGCTAAAAATTGAGGCTTATAGTACAAATTCAATGCAGTGCCACCACGGTGGTGATTCACACTTTGGCTGGACCCTGGTCTGATAAGAGGATAGAGGTTACTCTCCAGGAATGGACTGGTCCTGGTTCTGTGGGATGTTACCTGAGATTCATTCTTTTGTTCCTGTGGAGTGGAACAATCTATTTTCACCCAGGAAACCAGACACCAGGGACAATCAGCATTTCCTATGTTTCTTGGAAAGAGCTGTGAGCAGGCCCGAGTTCTGAACAGCGCAGGCTGTGTCTCTGGAGACAGGAAGGAACGCTTCCTCTGTTCTGCCTCTCCTGCATCTGCTCACTTTGGTTAAGCCCTTTGAAACTTCCCCCTGAGAAATTCTGCTCTCTAAACCAACAGCAGTGCAAAATCTTCACATTGAATGAGTTGTTCATCCTGGCCAGAGCTATGAGGTCCAGGTATCTCCTTGCTCCTAATGGTTTATGTGGCTTCTCTAGCCACTGTGTTACCTGCTGGCCCTTGCATCATTTTCTTCTACCTCACGAATGTGGAAAAGCTTCTCATGTAATTGGACACTTTGGTTGGGGGAGATTTTCCCCATCCCTGAAAATGTGGTCTGATCTCATAACTCCAGGCCACAGCTATGCTGCTACAGGAGCTGTTGCTCGCACTGTCCCAGTCATGCTCCACTCAGAGAGGAAGAAGCTGCTGCTGGATTCTGATCTGGAATCAGATACACTGCAGTTGTTCCACAATCCATCCCTTTCAGGGCTTGATCATCAGGGACTCATTCTCCTTCTTGGGAACGAGATGTAAGAGAGACTTTGTAACAGAAGTTGCCATTTGGACCCAAGTTTGCAGTTTGATAATGGGATAAAGATTACAGTGAAGAATGTGGCGTGTAACGAGCCACCATACATTAATCACTATATATGTTGGCATGACATTAAAATAATTTCACTCCCTACCTCTCTTGTGAGCATGGACTTAGGCCCTAGAACACAGCCCAGTGATGTCTTTATCTTCTTGTTACTATAGACCAAGGAGAAAATGCTCTTTTTAGTTTGAGAAAATATAATATATTGGGGGGAGGGGGAAGAAGGCCATATGAGCCAAATAAAGTTTAGACAACGTGGTGCCATTCTGGGTATCTTGAATGGGCAAAGGAAAGCTAGCACTAGACATCCAGGGGACCATGGCACTGGAGAACTCAGATGAACAGTGATGTAATCTGTTATGCAGTCACTCCTCTGTTGATTTAGTATACCTCTGTGCTTGGATGCCTTTGCCTGTAGTGAGGCAGCATGTGACATGTACTCATGGCTGGCTCCTCACAGTGCCTTCTCCAGCTGAATCTCTAGACCTCCTTTCTGCGTCTGGAGCTTCAGCCTCACAAACATTTCTTTCTTTTTTCTCTTTCCTGAGCATATCACAGCTTCAATCATGTCCACACACAAGTGAGATTCCTGAGGTCATCACTCCTTCCTAATGTGTTACATGAGCAGAAAGCACAGATTTATTTTAGTATTCATCTGTTGACCTGGCTTAAAAAAAAAAAGGCAATATGTATTTCAAGGTTGAAAACTGCAAATTAATTAATTAATTAAGTTATTAGTAAGTATAAACTGTAATATTAGGCAGACGGAGTAGCTGGCAGCTTGGCAGAGGAGCAGGCTGCCTGGCCCAAGTGCCTTCACCGGTTGCCTAACTTATCCTGGAGAAAGAGCCCTGGGACCAAAGGTGGCCTACACCACCTATAACCTAAACTCTGTTAATTAATATAGGTTGTTATATTAGGCTGGTAGAATTACTGGCGGCTTGGCGGGAGATTCTCCTGGACTCAAGGGGAGTCTGGGAATCTGACAGCCCGGGACTGCTTAGACTGAGGGCCTATAAGCCGCCGCAGTCTTTTCCCCAATAATTAAATACATCAAGACCTTTTAATATTTTAACGCTTAGCCCTTAGCTGGGCAGACTCTCAATTAGCTACTCTAAGTTAACCCCAAACCAACATGTGCCTGTGAGTACCTTCCAGACTTCTCCAGACATCTGTCTTCTTCTGTG
This sequence comes from Lophiomys imhausi, assembly GCA_907164525.1. NCBI lineage: Eukaryota > Metazoa > Chordata > Mammalia > Rodentia > Muridae > Lophiomys > Lophiomys imhausi. The sequence continues at coordinate 5,006,281 of CAJQZJ010011617.1, forward strand.
TCTCCTAGCGGAAAGGGGGAAGAGTCTCTGTGTGTGCAGAATTCCTGCTGATCTGAGGAAGTCCTGCCTTCCTATACTCTTTCTGCCCAGCTAATTGGCCATAAGCAACTTTTATTAGCCAATCAAGAGAATGCCTCAGAAGGGGCGGTAACCAGATCTCAGCATTGAATTCAATGTATCAGAAACAATATTAGACCTTCTCTCAACACAAGGTATTGGTTGATTATAAAGATTCCTCTATTACAAATGAGCACTTGAAAGAAAATCCTCTTCCTGTGTGGAAACATGTTTGCAATGGTTTGGAACAATTGGAGCTTCTTGTCCGTCTACATGTAGGGCACAGAGCTGGGCTGCTCAAGGTTACCATGGGATCTACCCGGTAAGAAAAGTATTACCATTTATAAACATATGCTCTTGTCTTGGAAAACACAGCCACTGCCACAGAGGCTTCTGTTTGAAGCAGATGTTAATAAGGTTCACAGGAATGTTAGCGAGCAGAGTTGAGCTCTCTCCTCTGCTCCAGTTCCTCCTTTGAACATCCTAAGACTGTCTCCCAAAGCTGGAGAGGTGTATTCTCCAACTAGTTTGTACTGTAAGAACACAGGAGTGCTCTCTTACTCTTCCTAATAATTGATGATATATTTCAAAATTCTGTGTGGTCATCTTTTCTCTATCCTGTCAAGGACCTGTGTCTACTTCATGGACATGTGGCCATTTCAAGAATTGAGAGGATATCTGAGGAGGTGGACAAAGAAAGCAGAGGCCGAGGAACCAACACAACCCCGCGATGTGTTCAAACCACTCAGAAATCAGCAGTAAATTCAGAGCCCTAAACATACTCATTCATAATTAGAACACAGACTTACTCCAGTTCCTAGAATCTAGTGTGATGACCTCATTCATCTGTCCCACCTCTCCTCACTTGCTCTCTGCCATTCTTCCTTCCTGCTTTTTAGATGGAGCATGCTATCATTTTCTTAAATGGAGGTCATGACAGCCCATTCCCCTTCATGTCTGTGTATAGCCTTCTGATAGTTCTCACATTAAAAAATATATTTCCACCCTTTTACTAGAAAGGAAATTTTACAGCACTTCTATAGGGTTTTTGTCAATTAGATTTGAAAACAGAGAAGATGGTGAAAGAGCTTCTGGTCCCATTTTTTATGTATCACAGATAATGACAGTAGCACCCATCATGGGGCTATGCTGAGCTGTGAATGACACCCAGCATTTGCTGGACATTCAATCATGGGTTGTTCTACTCTGATTGGCTGAGGTAAGGCCATCTAGTATTTTTCAGGACTGAAGTTACCAGCTATGATCAGGGGGTTGGAGCTCACATCCCAGGCAGGTAGCCCAGTCCTTTTGTTTAAATATGGAAGAGTGAGTAGAAAATGGTGGTAAAGGAACTTTAAAGAAGTCCTCGTGAATGTTCCTTCTTTCTTTTGCTTTAATATCTTCAGCTGGGTGAAATTAATTAAAAAGCTAAAATGAATACACAAAGTGTGCATGCATGTGAGCATGCATGTGTGTATGTGCGTGTATATATGTGTGTATGTGTGTGTATGTATTTGCTTGTGTGTGTGTGTTCAGTTATGTGTTTGTGTGTGCATGTGTGATACTTGTTCTTATATTTTATGAGACACTGACATACAGCACCAGGTTTTATGCCTTGGAGGCTCCTTGAATCTCTCTCTCCCCTTCTCTTTCTCCTCCCCCTTCCATTCCCTTGCCTCTGGGTGGGGGTTGGTAACTGTCATCAGTGTAATGGATCCATGGGAGTCTTGGAAAAAACCCTGCAGATTAGGGGGGGATAACTGTGTGTTCAGATCCCAAATCTCCACTCTGGGTTCTGGCTCCCTGAGCCTCTGTTTTCTCATCTGGAAAATGGAACCCTAGCTTATGAGTGAGATAATGTGCTGCTTTTCTATGATTAGCTTACTTCACCATGCCTTCTGGATGTTCTCAGGATTTCACAGATGACAAGATTTTATATTTATTTATTTATATTCGATGTGACTGAGTACTATTCTATTTTGTAGACATACCACATTTTCTTTATGCATTCACCAGTTGATGGATATTTGGGTCGTTGCCATTTCTTAGTGATTGTCAACAGGGCTGCAGTGCATGGGAGTGAACATACCAACTTCATCCCCTTTGTTTACATACACAGCAGGGGGATTCCTGATCACAGATTTGGTTAATTGGCTAAAGAGAAAATTCCTTTCTTTAAACTTTTCATTGACTCTGTAGGGGCCTTACTTGATTTTCCTATTTGGTAAATATAAGGTATAACATGAATCCTTAATATTTTCATTTTAGTTAAACAATTACTTTATTTGAAAATAACAATTGCTTATCTTAACAGAATATAGGATTAATTAGACGTGGGTTAGAAGCCAAGATCTGTGGGCTCCAAGAATGTATTCTACCTTTTCAAAGATAACTACTTCAATAATTAACTAATGTTTTTATTTAGTTAATAATGAGGTCATCTTACAATCAAATGCCATTCATACTAAATCTTTTGTGGTCTCTGCTTCTCTAGTTGATAAGTAAAACACACATCCATGGAGAGAAGAGGGCAGACCGAGCTCCAGCATGACCAGCCATGCTGAGAAGGTCAGAGAGCCATTAGAACCTGAGTGGTTCCACAAAGGCTTCTCAGACTTCTCCTTGAGGACACTTTTTACCTGAATATTTTTTGTTTGTTTTTGATTTTTGGGTTTTTGAGACAGGGTTTCTCTGTATAGCCTTGGTTATCCTGGATCTCACTCCGTAGACCAGGCTGGCCTTGAACTCACCTTCCTCTGCCTCCTTAACACTGGGATTAAAGGTGTGGGTCACCACACCTGGCCTACCTGAGTATTTTTTACACAAAGATAGATATATAGGCATGTAAAGTAGGTAAACATAAAACATTTATTATAATAAGTTTATTTTTAAACAATTGTTTGGCATACATATAACACCTATAAATGACCAAAGCAAACTTGCATACTGGAGGTGTATGTGCTTGCTTATTTTCACACAGAGAAATGAATCTTGGCTGAATACTTGATGCTGCAGGACGTCGGACGTCTTCAACATTTTCCACAGCTGATGGATGTTTTGGTTTTATAACCATCAGTGGTGAGAACACAGATTTGCCTAAGTATAGAGTACAGAAGAGCAGAAATGTGCTGAGAGTCTTCCCAGAAAGAGCTGAAAATTCTGTCCTAATCGAAAGCCCAGATTCAATGAATATATATATATATATATATATATATA
>CAJQZJ010011617.1:5013545-5052577 GCA_907164525.1 Lophiomys imhausi
TGTGTGTGTGTGTGTGTGTGTGTGTGTGTGTGTGAGTGTGTGTTTGTGTTGCGTATGTCAATGTGTAGGCACACACGGAAGCCTGAGCAGTTGGGTGTCTTCCTCTCTCACCTTTTCTTATTTTCTTCTCTTTTTAAAAAATTTTCTTTTTTTTGTTTGTTTATTTATTACTTCAAGTTACATCTCCATCACAGTGCCCTCTTTCCACCCCTCCTGGTTCCACCACCCACCCTCTCGTCCCTCTCCTACCCTTCCCACTCCTCCGATGTGGAGTGTCCCTACCTATCAGCCCCTCTCAGCTCAACAGTCATATGTGGGCTAAGAGCTTCCTCTTGCACTGGGGGCCTACATGGTAGCACCTCTAGGGCAAATTGTCCCCTTAATAGGTAGCAAAGTCTATGCTCCTGATCCTTTTGGTGTATTGGTTGTAGGATAGTTATCTTGTACTATATGGCTTAAATCCAATTATAAGTGAGTAGATGCCATGTGCATCTTTCTGAATCTGGGTTAGCTCACTCAGGATGAGCTTCTCTAGTTCCATCCATTTGGCTGTGAATTGCATGATTTCCTTGTTTCTGATAGCTGAGTAGTATACGATTGTGTAAATGTACCACAATTTTTTTTATCCATTCGTCAGTTGAGGGTCATCTGGGTTGTTACCAGTTTCTAGATATTACAAATAAGGCTGCTATTTATTATTATTATTATTATTATTATTATTATTATTATTATTTGTTTTTTTGAGATAGGGTTTCTTTGTGTAGCCATCACATTTTCTTAAGGCAGGGACTTTCACTGAACCAAAAGCTTACCCTTTCAGCTAGGCTGGCTGGTCAACTAGATTTTTGTATCCCCAAATTTTGCCCTACAATGCTAGGCTTACTGGCATATTCAACAAAGCCTAGTTTTTCTTGGATGTTGGGACTTCTGTTGAGGTCTTTTTGCTTGTAGACCAAGTGTTCCTGCCTTCTTAGCCACCTCCCAGCCCCAAGTCCTTTTCTTTTTACATTTTAAATTTATTCTTTGTTAATTTAATTCACTAAACAGTGTATGTGCATCATATACACCCCCACTACCCTTTCCAATTCATTCTAGATCTCATCTCCCACATGTCTTTACAAACTTCTCCTCTCTGCTCCTGCTCCTCTTTCTCCTTCTCTTCCTTCTCCTCCTTCTCCTGCCTGCTCTTCTTCACCCACTGAGTACAATTACTGTCACCCATATGATTAAGAGAAGACTTGTCCTTCCAAAGGAGTGTGGAAAACCTACAATGGCCACACTGCTGGAGAAAACTGACTCTCCCTCCCCCAGTGGCTATCAACTACCAATAGCTCCTCCACTAGGAGAAGGAGCTCATAAGTTCTTTTCCCTCCATTTTGGAGTGTTGATTGACTTGATCTTGTGCAGGTCTTATGCAAGTAGCCATGACTGCTGTGAGTTCATGAGTGCAGAGGTCTTGTTATATCCAGGAGACATAATTTCACAAAAATAATTTTTTTTTTTGGCTTGTGGCTCTTAAAGCATTTTCATGTCCTCTTCCATGATGTTTCCTCAGCCCTGGGATTTTGGAGGCATGATACAGGTTTCTCATTTAGGGTGACATCACAGTCACATATTCTCTGCACTTTGACCAATTATGAGTCTCTGTATTAAATGTCATTGTATGCATAAAGAAGTTTCTATGGTAAAGGACTGCCTGGCCTATATGAATAAGGATAAGTATTTATAAGACAGTCTGATGTTATATCCCTTTAGCAACGTAGTAGGAATAGGGTTTAAGATCTACCTAGCCACAACTTCTGGCCAGGTTTATACCACCAGGCATCAGTTCCCACATGTGGATCAGTATTTAAGTCCAAGTAAGATTAGAAAGATGTTGGTTATCCCCACAACATCTGTGCCACTGTTTCACTAACAGTCATATCCTGCCAGGCTGGCCATTGTTGTAGCTTACAGAGTCAACCGCTGGTTAAGACTGTTGACAGGTTCTGCAAAGCACCTTCTGCCCTTCTCCTTTCTTAATGCTTTTGGCATCCCAAGGAGAGCCAGCAAACCTAGAGTATTTGGAGGGATTTCTTAACAGATTCCTACAGGATAAGGTCTGTGATCTGAATGGGATGGACTTGGTGATTAGAGTCCAGTTTGAAGACCTGCTTGCTGCTCTCTGGCCTTCCCATTCCCGTTCCACATATGGCTGCCCATCACACACCACTGCTCCCATCCTCTAATGGGGAAGGGATGGATCACAGCAGACGATTTGGATCAAATACACTTCCAACTAGTGAATAATGAAAGCCACCATTAGCCGAATCCTCTCTCTGGACAGGGCCTGGGCTAAGCCTTTTATCTCCACAATTTCATTTAATCCTCAGTACTGCTCTGTAAGACACTCTGAGTCATCCCTAATTTACAGATAAGAGAAGTGGGGAGCAAAGAGAGGTTAAACAGTGTGCACAAGTCCCTTGGTCAGTCTCACCCAAACCCACTTGAACTACAGCTTCCTGACTCCACTCCCTTGCCTTTTAGCCCAGTCTACAGCTTAGTAGGTTCCATGTTATGGTCTTTAATAGGGATATGGGAGTGATTCTCAATACAGCCAGGCCTACACCTCACTCCTGGCCCCGATACAGGGATTTGGAGCTGCGCAAAACTAGACCTAAACACCAGCTGCAGAACTTAAGGAGTTAGATTTTCCCAGCTTCTGTTTCTCTACAAACGTATGTGGGAGTGTGTGAGCGTTCACTCCCACATGTGTGTGTATATTCTTGTGTGTGTCTGTGTAGACACAAGAGATCAGTCTTGGCTATTGTTCTTAGAAACCATTCAGCGTGTACTTTGAAGCAGGGTTTCCCACTGGGATTTGGGGCTCATTGATTGGGCAAAGCTGTGTGACCAATGAGCTCCAGAGTCCACCTGTCTCTGTCACCCTCAGTTCTGAGATAGCAAGTGTGCATACAACTTCCAGATTTTTTTTTTTTTTTTTTTTTTTGGTTTTTCAAGACAGGGTTTCTCTGTGTATCCTTGGCTGTCCTGGACTCACTTTGTAGACCAGGCTGGTCTTGAACTCAGAGATCCACCTGCCTCTGCCTCCCGAGTGCTGGGATTAAAGGTGTGTGTCACCATGCCTGGCCATTACAGACAGCTGTGAACTGCTAAATGGTGCTGGGATTTGCACCCAGGTCCCTTGGAAGAACCGCCACTGCTCTTAACCTCTGAGCCATCTCTCCAGCCTCAACTTCCAGCTCTTTATGTGGGTTCTGGAGATCGGTCTCAGGTCCTCATATTTGTGTTGTAAGTGGTTTACTGATGGAGCCCTCCCTTACCTCCCAGTTCTCCTTTAGTACTTTGTGTCAGCTGAGCACCACGCTAGCTGAAGGATGCCATTCTGGGTCATGGAGGCTATTCTTATCCGTGTGAGATGGGATCAGCACTAGAGGAGTCACTTAGTCAGTTCAACTTACCATTCACCAAAGACAAAACTCTGATAGCTTGTGCCACTCATAAGGCTTTAACCAAGCTCATCGCCGAGCAGAGGGCTTGGGGGCACTGGTTTCAGAGAGGCTGAGAGTGTTATAATACATATGAAGAGACAGTTACCCTCTGTGCATGGTTTGAAGATGTAGCATGTGCCCAGCAGGGGAGCTTGTGAATTCCTGATTATGTCAGAAGCTGAAAGGAGGGCTGCTGCCATTTATAGCCAGCTGTGTCCCAGAAGGTTTGCCCTCTGCCTATCGATTGCCTTAGGGTTTTCATTTATATTGATTGAGGTAAAGCCAATGGCATTTACCTGACAGAATATTCATCACTGTCCATATTGGAAATATGTCATCTGTGTTGGGGGTGGGAGCAGCAGTAGGATTTCCTGGACTTGGAGATTGGTAAGCGTGAACTGGTGCAGTAGACTTGAACTCTCTATTCAGATCTGAATTGCTTCTTAGAGACCAACAGATACCCAGCTAACTTCTTTCTGTGAAGGATGGTATTTTCTTGACTCCACTTTCATATGAGATGGCAAGCATCAGGCTATTGTGTGAATCTCTAACTTGTCATGCAGTATTCAATCAATCAGTGGATTGCATTTGTGCTGTTGGAAATGTTACTGACTTTATCCTATGCAGTATTCAATCAGTGGATTGCATTTGTGCTATTGGAAATGTTACTGACTTTATCCTAAGTACTTACCAGAGCTTTTTCATGTAATGTTGGGCTATTCTACAGTGCAGGGAAGAACATGGACCTTCATAGGGATTCTCAACACAGGATGATGACACGACCTCCACCCTTCCACTGGATTGTCTCTCAAGCAGGCAGCAAGAGACCTACCCACTGCACATCCCCGGCTCATACAGGGCACTGCCAGAAAGCTGAGTTCTGGCATGGTGGAGAGGCCTCGATCAGGGTTCTGCTGTGGCAGACCAGAGTCTGAATGTGACCCAATGAGGTGCTTGGCCCCACAGCTCCAGTTTCATCTCTTCCCAAAGGGGTCCCTTTCTAATGATTAGTAGAAGAATGAAATTTGATAATGAAGGTTTGAAAGTATCATGCAGTTATTTATGGACACAAGAGCCTGTTAGGGCAAAATACTCACGACCACACTAGGTGGATTTCTTATGACTCCCTGTAGCTTTGTGATATACCATGTTGCTTATTCCTGTGCTATAGGAAAAACAGTTTTGTCTGCATCTCCACACACAGTCCCTAGGCCATTGTTTGTGAGATGATGAACATTAAGCCTTGTGGGGCACAGTGTGTATTACCCTGATGTACTTTCTTTTCTATCGATCTTACTTTCAGGCTCTTGAAGAGGAGATAGGAGTCCTCAGTGCTGTATGGGGATGTAGCTCCCATTTGGAGGCTGTTGATTCATCTGGTCTTTGGAGAAATCACTGATGCTGTTTTCCAAATCACTTCTATTTCTCTATCTTAAATCATAATCGTATTTTACTAATATAACCCATTGCACATGTTTAGTTTCCACTCAAGCAAAGGAATCATGGAATTTATCACAGCATGTGGATGTGTGGCACAGCTTTCTTGCTCTGTGGTTTTAATGAGAGTCAGATAAGCACTCTATTTGGATTAGTTATTATCTGTGGCTTCCATACTTCCTAAAAGAATTTGAATCTGAATTCAGTGAACACCTCTAGAAATTGCAGTAAAAGAAGGAGAATGAAGAGGAAGAGAAGAGATAGAGGAGAAGGAGAAAGAACAAGAATGGAGGAAGGAAGGAGAAGTAGTGGGAAAGGGAGTAAGAATAAAGAGGGAACAAATACACTCACTGAGATACACTCCCTGACACACAGCTGAGAACTGGCTCTCCAAGCTCTTCCTGCTATTCTCAAGAACAGTACTCTTCACTGAAAGCTTCTAGCAGTTCAGATAAAGTTGGGTGAGAACAATAGACAGGTTTGTGCTTGTCTCTGTCTTAAGAGTGACTCTAACAATAGTCCACTTTCCCAGAAGACAGTATTCTAGTGGGTCTCCCTGAAGGCAAAGGAACTGGACCGAGGGGTCCAGGTGTGTCTGATCTTCAGGGGCAGGTGGTGCACACGTCAGTACATCTTCTCCCCAGCGCCCTTGCTCATGTATGCTGAGGAGTGCCACTCGGCACATCTAACCCAAGTCTTCATGTGTGCTGCCTTGAGGACTCTATCTGAAGATGGATGGAAATGGAGAAGATACAAACGTACTGACAGCTTCTACAACCGCAGCCGGAAGCTTCCACATCAGCACATGCAACAACTTTGTATGATCTGACTTTATTCAGTCCAGTTGTAAGTCACTGGGTATCAATAAATGTCACCAACCCCTCCAAGCTCCTCCCAAGTGGAGGTGGAAGACTAGGTGCTGTACAGTCTGGGCATATAGGACAATTGTCCTTAAGGGCATAGGCGTCTAGCTAAGGGGATGATATGTATGGACTGCCTTTCTTGGAGGACAGAAGTGATTTTCCAGAGACCCAGAGGAGATACCCTGGGAGTTGTTGACAGGAAGTACCCATGCTTCCTGATGCTACAGATTTTTTTTTTTGTTACAATCCTCTTTCTGTTATACGTGGTTGTGGATTTTCCAATTATACTGTAGTTTTAAAAAAATATTTTTCTAGAGAGTTAATGTTTACACTTACAAATGTGGGCAGCTTAGCTAACAGTTTAAATGGAAATTTTAATACACTCCATGATTGCCTCATCTGCATATTTTATCAATTCACTGTCATTCTGGGTTGTGTATAGTACAGTAATTAGAAGGTGAATTCTAAAGGGCTGTGTGTCCAGTCAGTGACAGAGGCTGAGGAAGCCCTGGAGGCTGACAGACACGCATACAACTTTCCATGTGTTAACCTCTCTCGGTGGGACCTTGTGTTCTAAGGGGAACATGGCAGCTGTAAAGTTCTGCCTTCTTGCTACTGTGTTTCCTTGATGGTGTCATTTACACCATGATCCCATGTCCTGGCCCAGATTCGAGGAGCAGGCTTCATGAGCCGAGTTACATTGCAGAGATGAAGTATCCCTAAACCCCAGAAGACGGTCCTAAGGAGTAGCCAGGACCCAAGTGGGGGATCCACATGTGGGAATCCAACCCTATAGTAGCCTCTTGTTTCTCTTCTCTGTGTCACTGCAGTCCTCGTGGGAGACAGGCTGGCTGGAGAAGTAATGCGACTGCTATCCCTCAGGTCAGTCCTCAACTGTGCAGTACATTGTGGTACATGTTTATGTTCACATGTGTGACATGAATTTGGAGGCCCGATGTCAACCTTCAGTATCATTCTTCGGAACACCATCCATTTGTTTTGAAACAGGGTTTCTAACTGGCCTAGAGGTTGCTATATTGGGGTAGGCTAACTGGCCAACAAACCTCAGGGATCCACCTATTTCTCCCTCCCAGCTTTGGGATTACAAGCTTGTGCCACTATTTTAATCGTGGCTTTTGGGTATTGAACTCAGGTCCTCATGCTTGTTCAACGAGCACTATTACCAACCAAGCCATTACATCAGCCTTTCTGCTGATAATTAATTGATTAGCATGTCTGTCCTGTTACAGGTGGCATCTGGATCTGTTAGTGTGGATTGAAACTCAATGACTGTACTGTTTCTTGGCTTTCCTCCCTCGTTGGAAAATATCCTTATCTAGTTGAACAGAGTTCTCTCAGTGTGAAAGTGTAGGTCTCTGAAGGCTCAGGGAGACTGGACTTGCTTCATTAGGCAGTGGGATACAGTGAGTTTTGGGGCATCCCTCAGCTTGGTGCTATGTCCAGGGCTGCAATGCCTTGGCCTGCTGCCTTCCTGTGGGGAATTCTCCCTACCTTCCTCTTGTCCCTAAAGAAATAATCCAGACCTCTTAGCAGGAGCTGTTACTCATGATAATTTGGAATGGTCAGGTGCTCAGCTCCGTCCTCTTGAGGCCATGGCTAACTAGGGGCCTTCCATTCCCAAGCAGTCTCCTGGTTAGGAGACTTAAAAGAGTTTTGTTCACACAAAACGCTACACTGTTTCTATCAATTCCTGTGGCTGCTGTAGCCAAGAGTCCTGACTTGGCCGAGTTACAGAGAACAGAACTCCGTTTTTCTCAGGAAGGGCTGTAAGCTCAGGTTGAGCCTCCAGCTGTGTTGTCATTCATCCCCTGACTGGCCATATTTGACCCTTTAGGTTTCCAGCAGTGCCACACTAGGTAGAAAAGCGCAACAGAGAATGAGAGAGCGAAGTCCCAGAATGCATTGCTGCCCCGTGGTTCTAGGTGACAGGGAGGTATGGAAGAACAGTAGTCACAGACAGTCTGAGAAAGATACTGGCAGGCAGAAGGATGCTTCATCTGCAGAAAAGGGGCAAGAGTGCCATTATAGCAAGGATAAAAGAAACACGGGGCTCAGGTGCTGCTGAGCTAGACCTTGCTCACTACAGCAGTGTTTGGAGGGCACGCAAGGCTGAGATGAAGTTGTCAGCATTACAGTATGTATGGTGAGCCTCTCATTCCAAGTTTTTTTTGGGTAGAAAAAGAATGGCGTCTACAGAATATTACTCCCCTCTGCGGCTGCGTAGTCTGGAGGCCTGAACGTTCTCAGCATGGGTGCAGCTTCCCTGAAAAGAGAGTGGTGTGATGGAGAAACCATGGCATGATTTTGGGAGTGGCTACTTCTGGACAGGAACAAGGGGAGGTGGTCTTGAGCCTCTGGTATCAGACAGCAGCAAAGGCCACCATTGGTAGACTGTCCTCCCACCCTGGAGCCAGGTGCAGTGTGGTTTCTTCTTGTCTTATATGGCATAATTTTTTTTGAAGAATGCTTTTATTAATTCTTCAAATTCATTTATTAATTATGAATTTCATGCAATGTATTTTGAGCATATCCATCCCCCTCCCCCAACACTTCCCCTGTCCTCTTATCCTATCTATCCAATTCATGTTCATTGTCTCTTTCTCTCTGTATTTATCTCTCTCTATTTTTAAAACTTTTCATTGATTCTTTGTCAATTTCGCATCATGCACCCTAATCTCACTCATTTCTCCATCCCTTCATATCTATCCTCTGCCACTGCAACCTCCCCCAACAAAATAAAATAAAATAAAATAAACAAAACAAAACAAAAAACCCACCTCATTGTGGAAGCAGTAGTGTGTCTCAGTGTGTCATACAGTGTAACCTTTTGTCCACACATCTTTACTTGCAAATGCTCTTTGCAATGAATCATTGGTCTGGTTCAAGACCTCTGGCTTCTGCTACACTTTCAATACTAGATCTTCACCAGAACTCCTCTTGGATAAGCTGTTGTTGCCTTGTGTCATGGAAATTCTGTGACTTTGGATTTGCAATACCAGCCCCTTCATATGCTCCAAGGGTTCCTAGATGGAGTAGATGTTGGGTTGGGCCAACTCAAAGCCCTGGATCTAGTCCTGGGTGGTAGCTGAGTTGTTCAGCTTGCCAGCTCTCCCATATCCATACCTTCTGGGTCAGGTGTGGGTTGATGGATACACTGATATGGTCTTCCCGTTCAGACTCTGGGCTTGGACTCCATGATGTCCCAGGTCAGCACAATGGGTGGAGTTTACTCATTTACTCATCATGATAATGGAAGATGCCAGCACAAATGATACCTGGCACCTGAGGAGCCCTTTCCACCACCAACTCCAGATCTGTTGGTGTTCATAGCAATGGTACCAGAGTAGGGATCCCCAGTGGAGATACTAAGGCTCAGGAAGGTGGAGCACATTGTCCAGTTATACATATGTGATAAAAGATACAGACTTTTACATAAAAGATACAGAATAACATTGTCCTGACTTTAGTGCCCATGATGTAGATTGTAGATTAAAATGCCTTTAAGAGTGCAAGTTATCAACATCCTTGGACTAAGGAGAAAATGGAGCTCCAGGGATAAAAGGTTTAGCAAGAATTGGACCATCTGGACCTGACTCTACAAAGAGTCTCTCCCTCTGTGCTCTCACTATCCTCAGCTGCAAAGAAGTCTTTCCATGATGAGCTGACTCAGGTAGGGTGCAACTAATGATCCTTTCTGTCTGCATCCAAGCTCAGTCTAACCAAGGCAAGAACAACTGAGTGCAAGAAACTCTCAAGAGAGCAGTGTTTGTCACAGAAGGGGAGGGGAGGTACTAACTTGTTTCCCATGGTGGCCTTGGTTATGGTGAGGATGGAGATTATAGGGAGTTTAAACATTGTCCTAATGCAAGTCTCAGCTGGCCACCGCTTCTCACATACATGTTGGATGGGATAAGGGTTGCATATTTGTGGTAAGGTGAGCATCTCCCATGTGCCTGCTGATACCTGTGCCTTCGAAGGTAGGATAGTTATTCTTTTATTTGGAGAAATAAAAAATTCTGAACTGAGAGCTTTGCTTCCAGTTCAGTGGCTCATGTGACACTAGAATCAGACCCACGAGCCTCCAATATCAATGAAAGCCTCAGTACTGCTGGGCTGTTAATACCTCTTGGAGAAGGAAGGTGTGAAGGGGTTCATATGAACTCTTTATAAAGGACAGCATTATTTTTATTTTATCCTGCCTCTCTTCAAGCAATTTCTGAAAAAGGTTGATGGAAGAAAAGTTGAGACACATAATCTTAAAACAGTGTTTGAGTGTTTTGTGGTTCTGATTTTATCTGTGTGGATCTTTCCATTAATGTAGATAATCACATTGGCCCTGTCTTTCTGATGTGTATTGATCTGTCTGTTGAGATGCTTGTCTACCAAGGCTCTCTAATGTGGGTAAGGGTCACAGTTCATGAACTTGGGCTTGCAACTTCTACCAACAAAGTACACCTTACAGATTGTACAGGAATAGCACTCAGTGGGTTATTTGGTACTTGAAGTGGAGGTGGTGGTGGGGAAGTTCCTTATCTTACCTCTCTGATGTTTTCAATGTTCCAAGTTAAAAATAAAACAAAACAAAAATTCATTTCAAATAGGATCTTTTTTTTTTTTTTAAATCTCACAGAAAGACATGAAGTTGAAGACGCCCTTGCCCATGTCTGCTGAGGACTGAGGTGCTCTGTATCATACGGAACAGCTTTGGATGTCCATCTTAGTTTCTTTCTTTTTCATTGTTTTTCGAGACAGGGTTTCTCTACATAGCCCTGGCTGTCCTGGAACTTTGCTCTGTAGACCAGGCTGGCCTCAAACTCAGAGATCCACCTACCTCTGTCTAGGCTTAAAGGCATAAAGCATTTTATCCTACTTCTATCATATTTTCAAGCTGGGCCAATTTGCTTTATTGCCAGAAACATTCTTGTCAAATTGATTCTGTGCAAGGTCTTCTGTTGACTGCTGTGGTGTGGATGAGTGTCAGGTCAGCCTGCAGGTACAGACCCACTGGGTAAGTGCAGAGGAGGCCATGTATTTGTGTGCTGCAGTTTAAACACACATTTAAAAAAAAAAACCAGCTAGAGGTTTCACTATGTGACTACAGATTCTTATTTCTTTTCTACATGATTCCTAATGGAACCACTCTTTCTCAAGAATCCTGAAAGCTGGGATGTAGGTGAGTGTGCAAAACATGTGATTTGCAACCTGGCTGTGGTGGATGGGGTCATGGGGTAGTGTGTAAATGCTTATGGTGTGTATGTGTGTGCATGAGTACTGTGTATGTGAATGTGTGACTATGGTATGTGAAGTATGCATGGATGTTTATGCACATGTGTGTTGTGTATGGTAAGTGTATCACATAGGTGTGATGTCTAGTTGGGTGAGTGACTAGGTGGAGAGATGGAACAGAAGTCCAGCTTTAGAGACACACATGCTGGGAGGCAGGAGGTTGATGACACTCTCTCTCCTGGGAGCTCCTAGTGAGGTGAGTGTGGGCTGGGCTGTGTGCCCTTCATCTGAAATGGCTGGAAAATAGGGTCATCACATGGTCCTGGATACCTCAATATTTGTTTCTCAGTGAGTCCTTGGTTGGAAATAAGGACCAGATCTGCTTAGCTGTGAATGGCAACTCAAGTCCTGGCTACTTTGGGTCGAGTTTCATAGGGTTCTTGTATGACTTCTTATTTGCCAGAGAGAATGGTTTGACCTTTAACATGTGTGCCTTGCAGAGCTAGCCTAAACCACTTAAGAATGCACTGGCTTTCTGGGCTGACTGCTGCATCTCTGGCTGGAGCTTGAGTTTTGTAGATGGCCTGGCCGTTATCTGTAGTGATGCATCAGACTACAATTCAGACACTGTCCCTCTCTGCCTGTGACCTTAGGCCATGTACTGACTGTACTATGTCAGAACCTCCTTAGCTGTAGAGGATTGTGGGGGTTGTCTAGCTTGAGCCCAGCAATGAGCTTCCCTTGACAGGCCTTAGCTAAGTGGTAGCTGACCTTTAGTTTACCTTTGTTAGTATGGGAAAGGCCTACTCACTAGGGCTTCCTCTGAGTAGCCTTGGCTAAGTGTCTGCTGACCCTTATATGACCTTTGCTGTTGTAGGAAAAGCCCACTATCGCACAAGGGTATCTTCTGAGTACTTTTGGCTAAATGGTGCCTTGACTTTCATGTTGAGAATAAGGCTCCTTTTCAGACAGGTGACACTGAGCTTGGATTCACACAGTATCCTTAGTATACCCTTGGAGGCCTCACAGAATGTTTTCATGGTTCCTTCTTTTAACCAGGACACTGGCCACTCTGGAAGGACTAAGTGTCCACATTTGTCTGGGTAATCTTGGTTGGGTCACCTTGTACACTCCTGGTGCACTTAGGTCCTCCTTGGAAGACTATTGTCTCACCAGCAGCCCACATCATCCTTGGACTCATGCTCTGTTAAGTTCTTTGAGAGTTTGCAGACTAGTCCTCTGGAAGCCTTTGGGAGGTGGATGCCAGGCAAAGAACAGGCTTTGTAACCAGAAGGTATGAAAAAGAATTACAGCTGTCAGTCTGCTATCTTGGGAATCTTGGCCAGCTTGCCCCTTTCCCTAGTGTGAGTTTTTCCATCATTAAAAGGGTGTCTGACTGTGAATCTCTTAGCTTAGGCAAGGTGTGAGTCAGAGACACAACGACAGGTGTGGAGGTGACTTTCTTGCTTTGTTCCTTTTAAATATTTCTAGCACATCCAGCACTTGGAGTGGGCTGCGCATTCTGAGGCTGTCTGCATGCATTCATTGTGTGATGGAACTTGTTTGCATTTCTTGAGTTTTCATTCTGACATCATATAGCTTCTCAGGCATTAAGGTAAAGACACATTTTGTATTTGTATGCTATTTCTTATTCTGTGTAGGAGCTGGAAAGACTCAGCTGACATGATACAGGAGAACTTTTGTGTAGAAGTTGGTGTGTGTAAGCCCCACTTGGGCTCCCTGGTGTGTGTGAAGGGATATGAGGAGTAACTAGCCTTATAAGGAAGCATTTGGTCACCTGATGCAGAACCTTAGGATGTCAGATGCCCTCCTAAGTGTGGCACTTGTAATTATAATTGTAATTAAGGATGTACTATCTGCTGGGTTTTTGATTCAAATTTTCCAATGCTGACACCATAGGTAAGCTTCAGGAGCTGCCAGAACACCCTGTAGTTTTCCTGACTTCTAGTGGTTTCATGATTTATTCCAAGAAAGAGTCATGTCACGATGCCCCAGAAAGCAACTACACATTTCATTGAACAGAGAAGAAAATCATCTGATGAGCTGCCACACTCTACTTAGCACTTTCCAATCATAAAACATACTGAGGTCCTCTTCTGGAGCAGGATAGGTGCTGTGTGTTGTGGTGAACTGATGAATAAAGTAGCCTTTGTGTCAATGTGTTCACATGCCAGAGGAGGGTGATGTTGACTAAATTTCATCTTTGAACATTGCTTATGCAGTAGTATCTATAACACTATCCTATGCACTGGAGTGTATATTAGATGGATAGAAAGATAATAGGCAAGTAGATAGATGACAGGTACACAAATTGATAGATGACAGATACCCAGAATGTGGTAAGTAGGTGAGTCTGTCAGCATTGTGACAGAGAACTTGGCAAACAATAGCAAACACCCTATTGATGGCCAACAGGCAACCCCCACTTTGGCAAGTGTCTCCCTCATGTCACTGTCATAATCACTGGGCTTCACAAAGTGGCTGACTAGCCATGTGATGTGTTGGGTTAAAACATTTGTACCTCAGCAGGCCTGCATAGACTTGCACTAGAAGGGGTCCCAAAGCTGAAAGGAGAAGTGGAAACATGCACCTATCCCTACCTAAGAAGCTATATCCAATTGACAGCTGCTTGCAAATAAAAATTAGTTTTCTCCAAGGTAGTCTCACTGGGGAAATAAACCACTCTAAAGTAGGCCCCATGCCTAGCAGTACACGGCCAACCCAAAATGAACATCAGTCCAATCTCTTCTGGTTTTCATGGTCTCAATGGGAAAATCTACTGTTATTCTGGTGGACCTGCCTTTGTATCCAACTTGGTTTTTCTCCCTTGCAGCTTTTTTTTTTTTTTTTTGGTTTTTCGAGACAGGGTTTCTCTGTGTAACAGCCCTGGCTGTCCTGGACTTGCTTTGTAGACCAGGCTGGCCTCGAACTCACAGAGATCCGCCTGCCTCTGCCTCCCAAGTGCTGAGATTAAAGGCGTGCGCCACCACGCCTGGCTTCCCTTGCAGCTTTTTAATATCCTTTCTTTCTTCTGTACATTTGCTATTTTGACTATTACACAATGCGATGAGTTTGAGTTTCTTTTCAAACCCTATTTGGTGTTCTTTATGCCTTGGACTTTGATAGGCATCTCTTTGGTTCTTTGGGAGGAGATGCTCATGTTTCCATGTTGAGGCAGTAAGTAGTGTACCTGTTGCTGCTGGATCTCCAGCAGGAGCCATTACACTCTAGCTTTGCACACAATGACCCAGACATTGAGCATTCATACCACTACCATGCTGCCCTTCACCTCTGCTTTTTCAATCTGGGAAAGACACTCCTGCTTAATATTTGCTCTTATATCTTATGATTTGTAAAACTAACATCTATAGATATTGCTGCCTTTCTGGACGTTTAGGTTATGATTTCCTCTTCTGTGTCCAATGACTGGCCTTGTTATCTTCTCTGGACCATGTTATTCTTCCCAATTGTGTTCCCTAAATGGGATAGAGAATCTCCAGGAAAGTACTGTCAAGCATTTCTGGAACTTCTATAGTGTTTGCATGTTGAGGGATCCCATGGATGGACCAGGGAAAGGGTCCATTTTCTTCCTTTTGTAGAGGAGCAAACCAAGGCTCTGAGAGAGTTTACTAGTTTGTTTCACAAAAGCAGATCCAAAGCTTGAATCTCAGCTCAAGAGGCAGCACTGTTGAGGGAGGATGGATGAATGAAGAAGACATGGGCTCAGCTGAGTGTTTTAGCTGCATTCCCATTCTTACCCTGTTATTCACATAAAAAATGTTTGTAAAAGCCTATTGGCCTCCATGAGCTTCTGTGTGTCCATTTAAATTAACCCTGATAACACTACCCAGAAATTTGCTGTGGCTCCAGTGAGTATTCATCATGGTAGAGCTTGGGAGAGAGGCTCTTTCTTCAAACAGTTGTCTTCAAATTCTTAATTCTGATATGCCAAGTATCAAAGAATTGAGCAAACCGCTCACATTTCATGCTATAATATCAAATCCATTAAATAAATTAAATAAGAAAAAGTTATGTTAGAAGGTGATTACTTTGAGCTTATCCTGGAAGTTGTCCAAACTCTGGAAGAAGGACAAGCATATAAGTGTTCAGGAGCATAAGTGTGCTTTCCTGGGCCAGCTGGAGTTTGTGTCCCTCTAGCCCATGGCATTCTCTGACAGCACCACGTCAGACACTTGTTAGCTGGCGGGCTGTAGTCATTACTCTGCCTTCAGCCTATGCTTGGCTCCATTTATGTTCTCAGCTTGTTGCACCCACACACCCACATTGTAGTTCTGGGAAGCTGGTGGGAGGTGGATGAATGAGTTGCATCAGCAGGTACACTCCTCATTCGCCCACATGAGATGTTCTTACCCCTAATTATTCATCCTCATTTCTCCTCTTCAGTGTCTGTGAGTGTAAGTGAGATCCACCACAGCTCTGTTTATAGAGTTTAACCACTTTGTAAACTAGTCCAAACTTCTAAAATCTTTTCAGGTTTTTTTTTTTTTTTTTCAGAAAATAACATGGTCAGGTTCTTCACAGCAATAGCCACTCCTTACCAACTTGTGTATTATTTACTTTTATGTTGCTGTGATAAAACACCATGACCAAGGCAACCTGTAGAAGGGAAGGTCTATTTGGACTGTGATTCCAGAGGTTCATGGTGAGGAAGCATGGCTGCAAGCAGCAGATGGTAAGGCATCAGTAAGCTGAGAGCTCACATCTTGAACTGCAAACACCAAGCAGAGACAATGGACTGGAAGTGGTTCAAAGATTTAAATTCACAAATCTGCCCCCAGTTATATACTTCATCAAGGCCACACCTCTCAAACCTCCCCAAACAGTGCTAAATTTGGCTTCCAGCTGGGCACAAAGTGTTCAACTGCCTGGTACATGGTGGGGAAGAGCATTTCTCATTCAAGTCACCACACTTTGGTTTCTTGGAATTTTGCATTTTCATTTACCTTTACAATCATAACCATTTAATTGTGTCTTTATGCTATATTTAGGGTGATTATTGTTGATGGACTTATTTAAGTTTACCATGTTGTTGTTAAAAATTTGGTAAGTTTTTCTCAATTTCAACTCCTTTTTGGGGCAATTCATTCAATATTTCTTTTTAGTCTACTTGTTTTCTTTTATTGGTTTATTGCTTACTTAGAACTTGGTGAATTTTTGTTTGAGTGGTTAATTTAGAGTTTATACTATACACTTTTAACTTAGTAAAGCTTCAAACAATACTAGTTAACTTCAAAAAGTAATATAAATATTTTTCAAAAGTGTATTTACATCTGTTCATTGGCTTTTGTTCTATCCTTGAGGTATTTTTCTTCTTCACATACTATAAGCTGCACGTGATGGCTAATATTGACTAGCAACCTAAGAGGATGTGAAATCACCTAGGAGACAAGCTTGCAGATGCACTTGTGAGGAATGTTTAGATTCATGCCTGTGAGGGGTTATCATGACTAGGTTAAATGAAGAAGGAAAACCTGCCTACAGGAGGGTGGCACCATTCCCTGAGCTTGACTCCTGGACTGCATAAAAGGAGGAAGGTAGCCAAACACGAGCATCCATCTCCCTTTATTTCCTGACCGCAGACACAGTGCAACTAGCTGTTCAAGCTCCTGCTGTCATGAATTCCTGCCATGATGGGCTGTACTCTCAAACTCTGAGCCAAAATAAACCCCTCCTTTAAGTTGCTTTTGTCAGGTATTTTATCACTGAGTAAAGCAACCAAAACACTGCACAACACATTGGAATTATTTTTGCATTTATCAAACGTATTATTTGAAGGGGCTTAAAGTCCAAGAAAATTTCATCTTATATTGTTACCATTATGAGATGTTAAATTTTCCAATTCTGTTCATTTCTCTGTTCTAGTCTACACATAAAGGTTGTATAGCTTTCCTTGTTCTAAAGGACTTCATTTTCCATTTCTTATAATGTCTGTCTGCCTGGTATTACATTGATTCTTCTGATTTAGTATGTATGAGAACTCTTCACCATGTCATAATTTGTAGACAATGTTCTTGTTTATTTTGTTCAATATCATGCATGTATTCTTCCATCTTCTCAGGGTCTCCTCAGTGGAGTAGGAACAGTCTCTGCCTTTGAAGTAAATGAGGGTCAAGAACTCCTATAGCAGACCTGGCTTTCCACTGCTGACCAGCTCTAGCTTACATGCTGGGATGCTGGGATAGAGGAGAAGTTTCAGTCACAGTAGGCTGGTGCAGAAGGAGGAGGCTTGAGTTCTCTCTGATTCCTGATCTACCAAGATAATGAGTGAGCAACTTCATGTGTCTGCCATATGGACACAACTGTTTTCAGTACCATGTCTCCTTCATAATGATGCACCAAGTGCCCTCAAACCACAAGTTCAAATAAGTGCTTCCTCCTCGGTTACCTGGTCACATGGATGAAATGAACAACTAACACATTGACCTTGTTGCCCTCTCAGAACCCTTCCTATGAGTGGACTAGGCAGGACCTTGTTTTGTTTGATGCTGCTGGCTAGCATGCTTCATGATGGGGATGGAGCCCCCTCCATCCCAATTTGTTACTCCCAGAACCAGTCCTGTTCATTAGGGGCTTACCTCTTTGCTGTAGAAGACTTATGTGGGTGGCAGTAGAGGAAGGGAGGCTTGGCACCCTGGTTCTCCTCTCTCTTCTTTCCCTGCCTCACACACCTTGTCATTGTACTCTTTCTCTTGCCATTCCCAAGCTTCTTCACATGGGCTTCATTTGTCTTCACTAACAAATCCAGTTTGCAAGATTATATTAGTGTATTTACTTCTTTTTTATTTGATGTATAAGTTTATTTACTTATTCACTCACCTCACATCCCGATTGCAGCCTCCTCCCTCCCCCCTCTGGGTCCCACCCTCTCATCTTCACATCCCTCCTTCCCTTCTCCTCAGAAAAGGGGAACCCCTCCCCCTCCATGCCATCCCACCCCAGCACATGGAATCACACCAGGGCCAAGCACATTCTCCTCCACCAAGGCCAGGCACAATAGCTCTGCCAGAGGGGAGTGATCCAAAAGCAGGCATCAGAGTCCATGTCAGAGATAGCGCCTGATGGCCAAGTTGCCCACTGGCCAACACATGTAGGGGGCCTAGGCCCAGTCCATGTATTATTCCTTCTGTCCTTCTGCCTCTCTTCCACAAGACACCCTGCCCTCTGCCTAATGTCTGCCCATGAGTCTCAGCATCTGTTTGAGTCCTCTGCTGCATGGAGGTTCTCAGAAGACAGTTTTGCTATGCTACTATCTGTAAGCAAAGCAGAGTGTTGTGACAGAGGTTGGTTCTCTCCTTTAGGGTACGTTGGGTCATTCAATGGTTGAACATTCCCTTCATCTTTGCTCTATTTTTATCCCTGCACATCTTGTATACAGGATAAATTTTGGGTTGAAGGTTGTGTGGGTGGTCTGCTTATCCCCTCCCTCTACTAGAAGTCCTACAAGCCAGAATGAAGCTTCTTCAGTCTCCATATACCCCGCTGCTAGGAGTCTCAGCTAGAGTCACACCCATATCCTCTCAGGGGCCTACCCTGTCGCCAGTCTCCAGCTTAGCTTAGAGCTGCCCACCCCTCTCAGTTTCCTATCTCTCTCCCAACCCTCTCACCACCTGTTCCTGCTCTCCCCACACTGACCCCTCTTCCTTTCCCTCCTCTCTCCCTCTCCTCCTACTCAGTTCCTTCTCTTCATCTTCTTCAGCTGTCTATTCTGTTTCTCCTTCTGAATAAGATTCAAGCATCCTACTTGGGCCCTCCTAGTTGCTTAACTTCTTTGAGTCTGTGGATTATAGGATGATTATCCTGTATTATATGGCTAATATTCGCTAATGAGTGAGTAGATACCATGTGTGTCTTTCTGGGTCTGGGTTACCTCACTCAGTAAATAGTTCTATCTATTTACCTGCAAATTGCATAGTTTCCTTGTTTCTGATAGCTGAGTAATATTCCATTGTGTAAATATACCACAGTTTCTTTATCCATTCTTCTGTTGAAGGGCATCTGGGTTGTTTCTAGTTTCTGGCTATTACGAATAAAGCTGTTATGAACATCCTTTGGTATGGTGGAGAAACTTTTGGGTATATGCCCAGGAGTGGTATAGCTCTGTCTTTAGGTAGAATTATTCCCAGTGTTCTGAGATATCACCATATTGATTTCCAAAGAGGTTGTACAAGTTTGTACTCCCACCAGCAATGGACCAGTGCTCCCCTTTCTCTACCCCCTTTCCAGCATGTGCTGTCCCCCTCAGTTCATCAGTCACAAGAAGGCAATGAGCTTCGTCTTGCTCTGGGGCCCAACTTGGCAGCTCCATTACAGTAAAGTGTCCCACTAACAGGTAACAAAGTCCATGACTGAGACTGCCCCACCCCTATTTGTTAAGGGATCTGTATGTGGACCGAGTTGCCAATCCTCTATATTTGTATTGGGGGTCTAGGTCAAAGATAAGCTTTTTTACCTTTTTTTTTTGATTAGTGTTTTAGTAGCTGTAAGCCTCTAAGGCCCTAGGGTAGTTGGTTCTATTGATCTTCATGTGTTGATCTTGACCCCTCCAGGTGTCTCTATTCTTTCTCTCACTCTTATATAGGATTTTTATTGAGCATTAAAATACATTTATTTATTTATATATGTTTATTTATTACTTCAGGTTACATATCCATCACAGTACCCTCTTTCCACCCCTCCCAGACTCGCCCTCCCACCCTCTATCCCCTATCCCTTCCATCCCACTCCTCTGGAGTGGAGTGTCCCTACATATCAGTCCCCTGTCCCAGTTCAGCAGTCATATGAGGGCCAAGAGCCTACTCATACACTGGGGGCCTACAAACAGCACCACTGGGGCAAAGTGCCTCATTGACAGGTAACAAAGTCTATGTTCCTGTTCCCTTTGATGCATTGGCTGTAGTATAGTTATCCTGTATTATATGGCTAAAATAGATGCCATATGCATCCTTCCAATTCTGGGTTAGCTCACTCAGGATGAGCTTCTCTAGTTCCATCCATTTGGCTGCAAATTGCATGATTTCATTGTTTCTGATGGCTGGGTAGTATTCCACTGTGTAGATGTACCACAGTTTTTTTTTTTTTTAAATCCATTCCTCGGTTGAGGGACATCTGGGTTGTTTCCAGTTTCTAGCTATTACAAATAAGGTTGCTATGAACATAGATGAGGAAACTTCCTTGTGATTTGGTGAGGAATCATTTGGATGTATACACAGAAGTGGTATGGCTAGGTCTTGAGGTCGAGCTATTCCAAGTTTTCAAAGATATCACCACACTGATTTCCATAGTGGTTGTACAAGCTTGCACTCCCACCAGCAATGGAGGAGTGTTCTTCTTTCTCCACAACCTCGCCAGCATGTGCTGTCATTTGAGTTTTTGATCTTAGCCATTCTGACAGGTGTGAGATGAAATCTCAGAGTCATCTTGAGTTGCATTTCTCTGATGATTACGGATGCTGTGCATTTCTCAAGTGTCTCTCAGCCATGAGGGATTCCTCCTTTGTGAATTCTCTGTTGAGCTCTGTTTCCCATTTTTTTTTTGATTGGATTATTTGGTTTCTTGGCATTTAATTTCTTGAGTTGTTAGTAAATTTTGGATATTAGCCCTCTGTCAGATGTGGGGTTGGTGAAGATTTTCTCCCAGTCTGTAGGCTGCCGTTTTGTTCGAATGGCAGTGTCTTTTGCTTTACAGAAGCTTTTCATTTTCATGAGGTCCCATTTATTGATTGTTGGTCTTAGATCCTGAGCTGTTGGTGTTCTGTTCAGGAAGTTGTCACCTGTGCCGATGAGTTAGAGAGTTTTCCCCACTTTCTCTTCTAATAGATTTAGTGTATCAGGCCTTATGTTAAGATCTTTGATCCACTTGGACTTAATTTTTGTACAAGGTGAAAAATATGGGTCTAATTTCATTTTTTACATGTCAACATCAAGTTATAGCAGTCCCATTTGTTGAAGATACTGTCCTTTCCATTGTACTATTATTGCTTCTTTGTCAAAAATTAGGTGATTATAGATGTGTGGGTTCATTTCTGCATCTTCAATTTGATTCCATTGATCCACTGGTCTGTTTCTATACCAGTACCATGATGTTTTTATTACTATTGCTCTGTAGTACAGCTTAAATTCTGGGATGGTGATACCTCCAGATTTTTTTTTTTTATTGTACAGGATTGATTTAGCTATTCTGTTTTTTTTTTGTTATTCCATATGAAGTTGAGAATTGCTTTTTCCCAGTCTATAAAGAATTGTGTTGGTATTTTGATAGGAATTGCATTGAATCTATATATTGATTTTGGTAGGATGGCCATTTTTATTATGTTGATCCTACCTATCCATGAGCATGGGAGATCTTTCCCTCTTCTGATGTCCTCTTCAAATTCTTTTTGAAGGACTTGAAGTTCTTGTCATACAGGCCTTTCAATTGCTTGGTTAAAGTTACCCCCAGGTATTTTATATTGTTTGTAGCTATTGTGAAGGGTTTTGTTTCCCTAATTTCTTTTTCAGCCCATTTATCTTTTGTATGAAGAAGGGCTTCTGATTTTTTGGAATTAAGTTTGTATCCAGCCACCTTGCTGAAGGTGTTTATCAGCTGTAGGAGTTCTCTGGTGGATTTTTTGGGGTCACTTATGTATACTATCATATCATCTGAAAATAGGGATAATTTGACTTCTTCATTTCCAATTTGTATCCTCTTGATCTCCTTTAGTTGTCTTATTGCTCTAGCAAGAACTTCAAGTACTATGTTGAAGAGATATGGTGAAAGTTGGCATCCTTGCCTTGTTCCTTATTTTAGAGGAAATGCTTTAAGTTTCTCGCCATTTAATTTGATGCTGGCTACTGGCTTGCTGTATAGCGCCTTCATTATTTCTAGGTATGGACCTTGTATGCCCATTCTCTCCAGGACTTTTAGCATGAAGGGGTGTTGGATTTTGTAAAATGCTTTTCAGTATCTAATGAGATGATCATGTGGTTTTTTTCTTTCAGCTTGTTTATATGGTGGATTATGTTAATGGATTTTCATATATCGAGCCATCCCTGCATTCCTGAGATGAAGCCTACTTGATCATGGTGTATGATACTTTTCATGTGTTCTTGAATTCGGCTTGCCAGTGTTTTATTAAGTATTTTTGTGTCTATGTTCATGAGGGAAATTGGTCTGAAGTTCCCTTTCTTTGTTGGGTCTTTGTGTGGTTTAGGAATCAGGGTGACTGTGGCCTCATAGAATGAGTTTGGCAGTGTTCCTTCTGATTCTGTTTTGTGGAGGAGGTTGAAGAGTATTGGTATTAGCTCTTCTTTGAAGGTCTGGTAGAATTCTGTGCTGAAACCATCTGGCCCTGGGTTTTTTTTGGTTGGGAGATTTTTAATGACTGTTTCTGTTTCTTAGGAGATATAGGGCTGTTTAATCTGTTAACCTGATCTTGATTTAAGTTTGGTAGGTGGAATCTATCAAGAAAAGTGTCTATTGTGCTTAGCTTTTCAAATTTGGTGGAGTACAGAGAAGGGTGCTTTGGTGTAGAGGCTGTATAGCTTGGTGAACTGTAGCTCTCCACAGGCTGGATGGGGCCTTGTGTGGAGGTTGGTTCTCATTGTGTCTCCCAGAGCTCACCCCTTCCTGTTGTGTCCCAGTTGGGAACTCAGGCCAGAGGTTGTGTTGGGATGTATTATTCCTGCCTGCAGGTTTCTGAGCTCTAACTGGTTTTTGTAGTGATGATAGTGCAGGTTGGCAGGTCACAGACTGTTGGCTGGAGCTGTAACTCCCCTGTAGCTTATGTGTAGGACTGTGATCATGGTCCTCCCAAGCTGCTCTCAGGGGGTTCTCAGGTTGAATGTGCGTCTAATAGCCAGAAGCACTGTGATCTGGTACAGTCCACATCACCCAGGCAATGAGCAATCGTCCAGGATTGTTTCATTGCTCTGAGTCAGAGCTCTCTGTGTTATAGCCTGGGTAATCAGCTGAGGGACAAGGCAGGTGCAGTCATGGAGATCTGATGTGGAATTCATACCTTGTCCACAGTGTTTGGATTTGGGGATGCTCAGCTGCCTTTTCCCCACAATAATCACTGTACTCCAGTGTAGCTAGCCTGCACCTATCCTATATGGCTTCTGGCAGTTTCCCTGTAGCAAGGGTATCAAGATGGTGGTTGTGGTCCTTCCACGCTCTTTTCTGGGGGTGGGGGTTTCAGGATCACACTGTGCCTCTCAGTCAGAAGTTCTTTGGGTTGGAGCAATCCACCTGCTCAGGCCACACACAATAGTTCAGAACTGCTTACAGCTCCAGACCGAGATCTTGATGCTGTAAATTGTTACAGTAGACTGAGAGCCCTCCCAAAGCTGGTGTGGGCAGTGAGTTCACAAAGTGTCTCCAGTACTTGGACTGGGAGGGGGAGGGGGTGGAGGGTGCCTCTCTGTCAGAAGCTCTGTGGTCAGGTGCTGCCCACCCCCTCGGTAGCATGCCCCAGTGGAGGACTGTTTCAGTGCTCTGGGTGGAGATCTAAATGTACTAGATTGAGGTTGCAGACTGAATGCCCTGCTGAAGTGAGCACAGGCAGAGAGTTCCAGTATGGAATTTACTCATTGAATTTCAGAGCCTTTTCCCTGCATGAATTGCAGAGCTCCAGAGCAGCCTGCCTGGGTATGCAGGTGCTTCCACCAGACCCCCTGTAGCTACGGTGTGAGGGCTGTGGCTATGGCCCTCCCAATCAACAATCAGAGGAGTCTTTGAGCCACTCTGTACCTCTCAGTTTGAAACTCTGTGAACCAGTGCTGTCCTGCTTCTGTGCCCTGCTGCACAGCAGGGAGCCCAACTTAACAGCCAGGCAGAGCAGGTGGAGCCAGGAGATCCAGTATAGAGATCATTCACTGATTCCCTGCTGGTTTTGCAGTGCTGCAAAGCAGCATGCCTGGAAGGGGCTTCCACCAGACCCACTGTAGTCAGGTGGTGGGTGGGGGGAGCAGGGAGTTCCAATTTGTGTTCTCTATGCTGCCCACAGTGTGCTTGGACTCAGGGAAGCTTGGCGCTTGCCAGCTAGATCCTGCTGTTACTGGTCAGCCAGACACTGCCATATGGAATATCCCAGTAAGAGTCCCTCAGTCTTACCATGTAGTGGCTCTGCTAGTATGCTCTCGAGTGTCCAAGCCTACCCCTGCACAGATTCTGTGGACTCAGTAGGTCCTATGTTTGGAGGTTGAAACTGCCAGCTGGAATCCTGAAAGGATCCTATATGAAGGGAATGCAGTCTCTTGTTGGGAAGTGCTCCGTGTCCTTGTCTGGTGACTCCAATCCTCCAGTGTCTATATTTCTTTTTTTTTTTAATAATTTATTTTTTATTTCTTCAAGTTACATCTCAATCACAATCCCCTCCCTACTCGCCCCTCCAGTCCCACCTTTCCACCCTCCTCCCCCTCAACCCCCCCATCCTCTTCTCTTCTTTTTTTTTTTAGATTAAGGTATTTCATTTGCCCCCCAACAGCTCTCCCTTTCAGTCCAAAAAATGGTTCTTTTTCTTATAACTATAAATACAATACAAAACAACAGAAATAAATAGGCCACAATTATAAGAGTTATATGGCAGTGTCTACATTTCTAATACCAGGTTCTTTGTTGACACTGCCCTTGCTAGGCAAGCTCAGATAGGATTGCACCTCACAAACTGCCTTTCAGCAAGAGTACATGTCTGCTGTTGTCCAATCTGTCTTCTTGGTGATCAATATGTGTCCGACTTGATTGCCGCCATCTTGCTCCCTCAGCTTATTGAGCATTTTTTTGGATCAATGTTCATAAGGGAGATTAATCTGAAATTCTCTTTCTTTGTTGGGCCTTGGTGTGGTTTTGGTACAAGGGTGACTGTAGCCTTATAGAATGAATTTGGCAAAGTTCCTTTTGTTTCTATTTTGTGGAATAGTTTGAGGAGTATTGGTGTTAGCTCTTCTTTGAAAGTCTGATAGAATTCTGTGCTGAAACCATCTGGGCCTGGATTTTTTTTGTTGGGAGTCTTTTAATGACTGCTTCCATTTCCTTAGGGGTTATAGGACTATTTAAATTGTTTACTTGATCTTGATTTAACTTTAGCAAGTGGAATCTATCAAGAAACTCATCCATTTCCTTTTGATTTTCCAATATTGTGGAATACAGGCTTTTGAAGTAAGACCTAATGATTCTTTAGATTTCCTCACTGTCTGTTGTTATATTCCCCCTTTCATTTCTGATTTTGCTAGTTTGGGTTGTGTCTCTCTATTTTTTAGGTAGTTTAGTTAAGAGTTTGTCTATCTTGTTAATTTTCCCAAAGAACCAGCTCTTGGTTTAATTGATTCTTTGTATTGTTCTCTTTGTTTCTAAGTTATTGATTTCAGCCCTGAGTTTAATTATTTCCTGCCTTCTGCTCCTCTTAGATGTTTCTCCTTCTTTTTGTTCTAGAGCTTTCAGATGTGCTGTTCAGTTGTTAGTATGAGATCTCTCCAATTTTTTTTGAAGGCACTTAGTGCTATGAACTTTCCTTTTAGAACTGCTTTCATTGTGTTTTATAAATTTGGGTATGTTGTGTTTTCATTTTCATTGAATTTTAGGAAATCTTTATTTTTTTCTGTGACCCATTGGTCATGGAGTAATGAGTTTTTCAGTTTCATGAGTGTGTAGGTTTTTGGTTGTTTCTGTTGTTGTTGAAGTCCAATTTTAATCCATGGTAATCTGACAAAATACAAGGGATTATTTCAAATTTCTTGTATTTGTTGAGGCTTGCTTTGTGGGTGATTATATGTTTAATTTTGGAGAAGGTTCCATGAGGTATTGAGAAGAAGGTATATTCTTTTTTGT
Source organism: Lophiomys imhausi (assembly GCA_907164525.1). Taxonomy (NCBI): domain Eukaryota; kingdom Metazoa; phylum Chordata; class Mammalia; order Rodentia; family Muridae; genus Lophiomys; species Lophiomys imhausi. The sequence continues at coordinate 5,039,428 of CAJQZJ010011617.1, forward strand.
TTGGTTGAAAGTTCTATGATCCTGATCCATTTGATTCATGACACCTGTTAGTTTCATTATTTCTTTGTTTAGTTTCTATCTGGATGACCTGTCCATTGGTGATAGTGGGGTATTAAAGTCTCCCAGTATTATTGTGTGGGGATCAATGTGTGATTTAAACTTTAGTAATTTTTTTTTTTTTGAGACAGGGTTTCTCTTTGTATCCTTGGCTGTCCTGGACTCACTTTGTAGACCATGCTGGTCTTGAACTTGCAGAGATCTGCCTGCCTCTGCCTCCCAAGTGCTGGAATTAAAGGCATGCCCCATCATGCCGGGCAGTAATGTTTCTTTTACAAATGTGGGTGCCCTTATATTTAGGGCATAGATACTCAAAATTGAGATGTCATTTTGGTGGATTTTTCCTTTGATGAGTATGAAGTTTCCTTTCTCATCTCTTTTGGTTAGTTTAGGTTGAAAATCTATTTTATTGTATTTTAGAATGACTACTTCAGCTTGCTTCTTGGTTTTGTTTTCTTGGAAAAAATCATTTTCCAGCCATTTGGCCATTTGCTCTCAGGTAATGTCTATCTTTGTTGCTGAAATGTGTTTCTTATATGGCAGCAGAATGATGGGTCCTGTTTACATGTCCGTTCTGTTAGCCTGTGTCTTTTTGTTGGGAATTGAGTCCATTGATGTTGAGAGATATTAATGACCAATGATTGTTAGTTTCTGTTGCTTTTATGTTGATGGTTGTAGTGTGTTTATGTGAGGATGTGTGTGTGTGTATGTGTAAGTGTGTGTGTGTGTGTGTGTGTGTGTGTGTGTGTGTGTGTGTGTGTGCTTCTCTTCTTTTGGTTTTGCTGCAGTGGAGTTACTTATTTTCTATGTTTCCTTGGGTGTAGTTAACCTCCCTCACTTGGAGTTTTCCTTCAAATATCTTCTGTAGTGTTTAAATTTGGTTTGTCATGAAATATTTTGTTTTCTCCATCTATGGTGATTGAATGTTTTGCTGCATATAGTATTCTGAGCTGGCATCTTTGATATCTTAAAGACTACATGAGCTCTGCCCAGGCCCTTCTGGATTTTAAAGTCTCTGTTGAGAAGTCTGGTGTAATTATAATAGGTCCACCTTTATATATTACTTGGCCTTTATTCCTTGTAGCTTTCAATATTCTTTCTTTGTTCTGTTTGTTTAATATTTTGATTATTATGTGGTGAGGGGGGATTTTCTTTTTTGGTCCAATCTATTTGGTGTTCTTTATGCTTCTTGTATGTTTATGGACATCTCTTTCTTTAGATTATTGATGTTTTCTTCTATGATTTTGTTGAAGATATCATTTGGGCCTTTGAGTTTGGAAACTTCTCCTTCATCTATTCCTATTATTCTTAGGTTTGGTCTTTTCATAGTGTCCCAAATTTCCTGGATGTTTTGTGCTAGATCCTTTTTAGATTTACTATTTTCTTTGTTCGATGTATCAAGTTCTTCTAACATATTTTCTATGCTTCAGATTCTCTCTTCAATCTCTTGTATTCTGTTGGTGACACTCTTGTCTGTGGTTCCTATTCTCTTTCCTAGGTTTTCCATCTCCAAGATTGTCTCAGTCCTGAGTTTTCTTTGCTTCCATTGCTTCCATTTCCATTTTCAGGTCTTGAACAGTTTTATTCATTTCCTTCTCCTGTTTGATTTTATTATTCTGTATTTCTTTAAGGGATTTATCCACTTCCTCTCATGTTTGATTCTATTTTCCTGCATTTCTTTGGGAGATTTATTTTCCTCTTTTAAGGCCTCTACCACTTTCATGACATCATGTTTAAGGTCATTTTCCTGCGCCTTAGGTGTGATAGGATATTCGGGGCTTGTTATGATAGGATGGCTGGGTTCTGGTGGTGACAAATGTCCCTGGGTTTTGTTGCTGTGTTCTTATGCTGACATCTCACCATCTGGTTGCCCCTGGTGTTACCTGGTTGTTCCTGTTACCCATTAGACCTCTTGGGAATTGGAGTAGAGTCATTAGCCAGAGGCTGGATATTCCTGGTAGTCCCTGATGCCTTCTGGCCTCTGGGATATAGGGTAGGGCTGGGGCCCAGGAGATGGTGCACAGGAATCACAGGACAGCCTTCACCACTGCTGTGTTTGCCCAAAGGGGCCAGCAAGGAGGCACTGCATTTACTTCCCATCCATCCATGCATCCATCCATGCATCCATCCATCCAACCACTCACTCCTTCTCTTATTCATCCATTACTAAATATTTTCCTTGCCTATATGTCAGCTTCACAAGGGCCATAGCTTGGTTTTGCTCATCACTACATTGTGAGTGCCTGGAAGTGTAGGATGAACAGAGGGTGCCCATGTATACCAAATGGAGGGAGGGAGGGAAAGAGGAAAGATATGGGAGGGAGGGGAAGGGAAAGGGAAGAGGGGAAAAAGAGCAGAAGGAAGAGGCTACCAGGAAGAAAACTGGAATAGGGTGGGAGGGAGGAGAGAGAGAGGAGGAATGTAAGATGAGGATGAGATTTATTTGCTGGGGAGTAGCAAGGCATCTCTGGGGCCCTATAGATTCCATACTGTGGGTGTTTAGCCTGCCACCCAATAAGCTCTATATGCATTCCCTTTTAACTGGTAGGACCAACTTGGGGTAACATGTAGGAATTCCCTTAATTTTTTTAATGGCTCCTTGACCATCCAGAACAGGGTCAGACACAAACACAATGCAGGCCTTTCAGTGGAGTCACACCTATAGGCAGTGGATGGGGCCCCACTGACCCTCCGACATGGACTCTCCTGGCCTCACACCCCTTCCTTCCTGGTACTATTGCACAGCCCTTTTCTCAAGTCCTCCAACCACCCATGGCCTGCCTTCTCCCACACCTAAGTGTCTTATATGACCTCCCCTCTGCAGAGTGGTGGTGCCATTCAGTGTGAATGTGCAGCTGTGTAGTGTAGTTCTTCATAGTTTGCTGCCACTGTAAACCTGGCTTCCAACCCTTTCCCCCTTGCTATGACTTAGTAACCAAGGGATAAAATCAGAAATTGGATAATGGTCTAATGTTGGAAGTTTTGTGACTAAAGGGGCTTCCCTTGGTTTGCTCTCACAGCCTGAAATTCGACACATGCAAATAATTATTCCCTCACTCTGTTCCATGGGGGCACATCTGGAGCCTATATCCTCCAGGACCAGAGAACCTTATTCATGTACATGACTTCCTTCATTCTCAAGGGCTCCATCTGCAGAGCATTTGCCATAAGAGGAGCCCCCTCCAGGGTGTGAAATACCCAAAAGCATCCATCCATCATTCACAGGTAACTATTGTGTGGCTTCGCTGTTGGGTACAGGATACCAAACCAGAGCCCACACCAGCCTGGTAAGACCTCCAGGGGCTGGCTTCTCCACGTGCTCTCTGACAGGGAGAGCTGTACTTCTGGACTTTACTGGACTACTTCAGGATTTTATATTTCATTTTTCTTTTCTTTCTCCTATTTAAAAAAAAATTTCCTAAATTCCCCCACCCATATTTTAGGAGAAAACCAAGGATAAGTAAGGATATAATGAGCTAGGACTGATATTTGGTGGGAAATGTCATCACTTATTCAAAATTGAATCACTCAGGTGACCACTTGGATTATTTAAGAAATTAAAAAAAAATATCATTCCTTCACATGAATCAAATTTAATCGCAAATACCATTAAACTCTGCCTCAGGACACAGTGTCTGTCAGGATCACCATGGTGTTGTGTTAACTTATTATTTAAGGAAGAAGTGAATTGTAAAATTTATTTTTAAAATTTAAATTATAGACATAACTTTCCTATTTGTGTTGTGCTTAATGACATGAGTAAACTCACTCCTAAAATTTTCTTTTTCATAAATGCATTTTAACTGCATTATAGTGCTGTCTTTGAGTTTGCATTTTTTTTTTTTGCTAAGGGTTTTAACTTTTTTTTCACATTTCAACTTTATTTTTTAAAATATATTTCTAGCCTTTTATGTTTAACTTACAATTTAACAATATCTAATTTTATTAAATATTTGTAAAGTTTTTTATTGCTTTTATAATCTTTCCAAATTAAGCAAAGAACATAGCCAGATTTATTTATCAAATACACTCTCCATTATATTGGCTATTATTATTTTATAAATTGTATTTTTGAACATAAATTTAATTTTTAAGCCATGTAGGTTATAAGTTGTGTAAACTGTGGGCTCACAATTGGAGTCATTACATAATTCAGGCTGGCATCGACCTCTACCATCCTTCTGCCTCTGGATGAGTGGAGTTCAGATGAATACATCATTATGTCCTTTTGTTGTTTTTTGTTTTTGTTTTTGAAACAAGGTCTTTGTAGGCCAGGCTGACCTCAAACTCATGATCCTTCTGCCTCAACCTCCAAATAAAGTTATTGCAGAGAAACACTTAGTATATCTTATTTCTGTTGTGTTCATTTTTCTTCTTATTAAAAAGATATTCTTCTAGTAGACTGTGCAAGTTGTAACTCCTAATTTCAGTGTGTTTGAAAATATCTTCCACAGTAAAGCTAGATTAGCTTGTTCTCTTCAATGGCTTCCTGTCTAGACTGTTTCTTTCTTTTTTTGAGGGTGGATATGGGTAGGGTTTTGGGGGTGAGATTGTCACAGGAGCCTTCTAGGTTTATCATTCTCAACTTTGAGTCTGCAGCCATTGGTACCACTGTAAAAGAAGCTTCCTTGCATGGTTTGTTGACTCCCACATGGTTTCTGGCAAAAGAATGGACCACAGACATCTGCATGACCTCCAGAAGCCGCATACACCATGGACCCCAGTATAGTCTCCAGTGGCAGTTCAGACCATGGATATCAACACAGCCCTCAGTTGCAGCATGGATCATGGACACTAACATGGCCTGTGGTGGCAGCACAGCCCATGGATATCAACATGGTCCCCAGTAGTAGCACAGACCACAGATGTCTACTTGGCCTTCAGCGGCAGCATGGCCCATGAACATCAACATGGTCTTGATGGCAACATGGACTACAGACATCAACATGGCCTCAAGTGGCAGCCCAGTCCATAGACAATGACTTTTGGTGGTTAAATGGACCACAGACATGGACTCAGGTGGCAGCACAGATACTAGCATGGCCTCAGGCAACAACAGGGACCATGAACATCAACATGGCCTCAGGTGTCAGCACAGATCCCAGATGCCAACATGGACTCTAGGCTTCAGCACAGACCATGGACATATACGTGGACTATCAGCATCAACATGGTCTGGGGCTGCAACACAGACCAAGGACAGATATTTCCCTGTTGTAGTATGGACTACAGACAACAACATGGCCTTTGGGGGCAGCATGGACCATGGAGATCTTTTGAGGAGGTCCAATTCAGAAAATGAGCTGTTTTCCATTTCAGAGCCATGGTGATTGTGCAGCGAGGGTGTGTGTTCAGAAGCAGAGCCTATGCAAGCTCCAGCTGCTGCACACCACCCTGACTACCCTACTTGGCGATGCCATGCTCCTCAATCCTCCACAGACTTCTTCCATACCTGTCGCTGTCTTCAGGTTTCTACAACTCTTTCCACCACTCATGTGCTGCTCCATTCCTCCATCCTTCTCTCCTCTCCATCACAGATTTGTTCACTGAAGTGACATTGCAAACTTTAGTGTATCACCCAGTTTATTTTTTCGCCCAAACAGCTTTACATGTAAATACTCATTGCAATAAGACATTGGTCTGGTTCAAGGTTTCTGAGGTACCATAAATGCTAGTCAATCACAGAGAATGGTCTTAAATACCCTGCTGTTTCCCAGAGGCAGAGTGAACTTGTAGCTAGGCAGGGCATCTGGGGGCAGGGTCCATGAGAGCTCCAGGCGACCACACACCTCCCTGTCCTCCGTGCCAACTGCCCCTCAGCTCACCAGGCATGGCTATTGTGTTGCAGCCTCCAGGAAGTGACGATTCATACACCCTCCTTTTCCCAGCAAGGCGAGCAGCGCAGGCTGCAGAAATGGTGGCTCTATGCTGCAGGCCAGCCAGTCGGCCAGAGTGGCCCCATGTAGTAATGGAGTTTTGATACTCATGGCTGCCTTTCTCTGTATTCTTTCACCGTTTTGCTTTGAAGGGTGTGCTGCCTTCTGACTGTGGGCTGATCCTGATCTGCAAGCCTCTTGATTCCTGGGGGAGCTGAACCTTGAACCCTTGAACCTGTGCAAGGACCTGCAGAGCACAGTGGTGAGCACAGAGCCCAGGTAGATGAGAGCTGAATTAATCTCAAAGAGATGGGGACACATAGACTATCATCTTGGGAGATAAGTTTCCTGTGGCAGGATCCAAGGAAGTGATGTCGAGATGAGATGCCAGGAGCCAGAAGAGTCAAGAGTGGAATTGGGCGTCTAGCTTGGGATCCTCAGAAGAGGCAAGGGAGTGTCTTTCCACCCTTGTGCCTGGAGCAGCGTTGATGGAGACGCATGGCAACTTATTCCAGGGCTGCCTACCCAGAGGTCCCAGCTCGAGTCCCAGAGGTCTGTGCTCACAGCCCTTCAGCACGTTTTGGTTGATACTGGAGACCTGAGGACCCCCCCCCCCCTCAAGCTAGGAAATATGAGTAGAAAAACAAGTTAGGGTAAAAAAAAAAAAGTCAAGGTGCTTGATTTTGTGTATTTTGGGATTTGGATTATATGTGAAGAACCAGGAAGCCAAGCATATGTGGATTATAGGAGATATTACAGTTTTAGGTGTATGTTGGTTAGTTTTATAGATGTGCCTATTTTTTTCAGAATAAATAATTCTTCCCATCCTCTCTTCCTTCATTCCTTCCTCCTATACTTCATTTGTCTTTTTTTTTTTGATACAGTTTCTTCCTATGCAGCCTGGACTAGTTGCTCTATGTTAATTCTCCTGCCTCACCCTTTCCATCTTAGAATTACAGTTGAATTGCTGTGTCTGGCCACTATGGTCAGGAGATCTAATATTTAATTTTCTTGACTTGTTAAATAAATGTTGTTGGTGCATTACAAAGTTTCTTTCTTTGTTCCACAGCTAGAAGAGATACAAGAAGAGAAAAATGAAACTTCTTTTTCTCAAGCATAATTAATGTGCTTGATTGAAATAATATTTGAATTTCCACTGTGGCAAAAAAAAAGTGAAACTGAACTTTAAATCTACCTTTTGAGCAAATGGAGGATATTTCTTCTTGACATTTCAGAAAGATATTTACACCCGATGCCATTACACAGTGTAATTATGTAATTACACATTCTAACTCCGTGATCACATATGTTATGCTAATTATATAATTAGACTTAATTATAGCAATTGTGCAAATACATAGTATCTGAATCGAAATGAATGGATTAAGAAACTAGGGCAGATATGAGAATGATAGACTTTGCAAGGCAACTCTCAACCACTTGCGGCCATCTCAAAGACTTCCACTGACACAAGCAACAGTGTGTCAGTCGCTTTGGATCCTGAGAGTCAAACTCTTTAACATTTTGCTAAAATCTGACTAAAGGAAGAACATGAAAAAGGGACTGAGAAAGAAGAAGGAGGCACCTTAAGGAACAAGCTAGCTTTGAGCAGAACAGGCACAGCCTCGTCCCTGTTCCTATTCTTCCCTCCTCTACTCTGACAGGCATTCAGATGGTATCGTGATGGGGTCTCTGGGTTTTGACTAAATCACTGCAGCTTTAAGTCTCCCTGAATGGGGTGATTCACTGTAATTACTATTCTCGTGAACTTTCTCAGGACTGAAGATCTTTACATAATATCTTGACACACTGGAATGTTCATTTTCTGTGGCTTTGACTGGTCCCAATCCTGGGAAAATATGAATTTGTTAATAGTTATTGCCTTTAATTGGTTATTTGATCACATCTGCTATTTCTGAGTTCAAACATCTGACCTTAGAAAAAGTCTCTGGCTTTTTCTTCTCTCCTTGGAGTGGGCTGTGATTCCCCTGGAAGCTCAGGCCTACAGAAGGGGGCAGATTTATCTAGCGGGCCTATTCTAGAAGCCTCTGCAAAGCTGAAAGAGAGGTAGAAATGCCATTTTTAAAAAAAAATGGCATTTTAATTGCATGAACTGTTGAAGATTTGCTGAAGTTGGCTGGTTTAATTTCCCCAGGGAGTCCATTTCCACCCTTTCAGGAAGGCAGACACTGACTCCAGGCTGACAGGGTGAACCCCCCCCCCCCCCCCCGCTTTGGGGTGCAGTGGTAACTTTGTGCCAGAGGTTGCTGCCTGGAAAACGAGCAAAGCAAATAACTCCTGCTATATCTTTCCTCATTAGGTTTCTGGAATATCTCAACAGCGTCTCAGCCTCTCATTTTCTTAAGTAGAACAGGATGGAAACCGAGCTGCACTTTCTCGGCAAGAGGACCAGCACTTTTCAGTGTTCGAAAGCATGAATCTGAGTCCTAGACTTACTGTTGCCACTGCTGGGTGACTGGAGTCTATGCACATCTAGGGGCTCCTGTTCCCCAGTGGGGAACATCACACAGTCCCATGCTGGTTGGTGATGCATGGCATACTTACTGGAAGTAGAAGGCTGGGTAGCATTTCATTTCAATTTCCCCAAGTGTACACGGCACTTCTGTGTTTGGGAATACTGACTGGGTCTGGGTGCTAGCCTCATTTGATTATTGGAATGTATCATTCATGGAACAATAAATATTTTAAAAAATTTATTAATGACTGTTACAATGTTGACCCCTCTGAGAAGACCAAGATGAAGAACATGTGTCAGTGGAGTTTCTAGCTTCATAGTAGGAGGGCCAGCACTCTGCAACTAGGGAGGGTCTCGGAGGGGGACAGTTTGATGGTAAGTCAAGCAGTATCCTTGCAGCGAATGAACCAAAACTTGCAACTAGTAGGGAGTGATGCTTAAAGAAGAGTCTGGAACATAGCAGAGCTCCATTAACTTGGCTGTCAGGAATCAGACTGGGACTAGAGTGGATAGGAAACCACAGACCAGAGAGTGGGTGGTTCTGGAGCCAGGTCAGGGCAGGCAGGGCAGGCAGGCCAGAGTTTGCTTCTTAAGTGTAAACATAACTCATTGGTGTGTTGCCACAACAAATTGGGATCTAATTCCTTTGAAGACTCCATACTCCTCTTCCAGTGTCTAAAATATCGCTGTTTCCCATGTTAGGATTTCCTTCCAATGAACATGTATATAGTATTTACTCTGGTCTTGCGCTGTGCACATCGGTCCCACTTCTGCAGCTTGGAAAGGCTCATGTGCTAAAGGCTTGATTCCTAGGATGACACCTCAGAGTGGGTAGAAACTTTTGGAGGTGGGGCCTTGTGGGCCATCTTAGGACACTAGGATGTGCCCTTGAAGGGGACAATGGGAGCAGCCTCTCTTGGTGCTCTGTCTGTCCTTTCGGGCCATGCTTCTGGCTAGGAAAGGGCCAAAGCACCAGCATGAGCCTATCAGGAACCAGAACTGGAGCTGCGAGCTAGAGCCAAGCTTTTCTGAGCACGTTCACAATCTCAGGTACCACTTATAGTGACAGGAAGAGGCTTCCACAGCAGCATCTACTTTCCCTACTTTTCTTCCTTGCTTGGATGCACAATCTCAGGTACCACTTATAGTGACAGGAAGAGGCTTCCACAGCAGCATCTACTTTCCCTACTTTTCTTCCTTGCTTGGATGATTTTTTTTTTTATATCTACAGCAAGTGTGCAAAGGTCCAGTGATGTCTCCTGGAGTACTTTCACAACACTAGTTCTTCTCCTCTTTCTCCTCCTTTCCCCCTTCTAAGATTACTTTCCCAATATTCAAACAGCTCTGCTCTGCTAGGACTCTAGCATGTTTATCTCTGTGTCCTTGCCTGTGTCTGGTTTAACCTTCTTCTGTATGATGTACTCCTTAATAAGGAATAAGCCACCTGGGCACATCGAGCAAATACTATCTACGTCTTTAATAACTACCCATGTTTCTCTGTCTTTCTCTGCTCACATAAAGCACTAATTATAAGGAACACCTGCATATCTATCATGGAAGGGCAGGATCTTGCTTCCCTTGGTCTCTGTGCCCCATGTGTCCCACCCCAGGTACCTCTGAGCAGACTCACAGTTGGGTGTATACCAGACACATATTTTTTAATGATGCTTTTTTTTTATCATTTGTTCCTTTTTATAATGAGTTGGCTTATATCCCTCCTGCAATTCCTAGGTCTGAATCCCACCCTTTTGTCCTAATATTCCTTCCTTAGGGAAAGGCCAAAGCAAATGGAAACCCAGAGTCAATGAAAAAGGACTGATTTATCAAACAGGGATGTTTTTCTTCTTTGATTGAATAACCTTTCACTCTATCCAACAGATATCATTATTTTAATAAACTGAGATTTATAATGCTCATAATATGTTTATTGGATTCATATAAAATTATTGAAAAGTGATATTGCATAACTCATTCATTTCTTTAAAATATAAATATTCAGTGTCCTTTCATGAAGAGGAGTGCTCTCAGAGAGGGCTGTGAACATCATCGCTTCATATTCCACACAGTAAACCACCAAGGCCTTGAGAAACGTTTTTAATAAAGGCCACAGCAGATTTCAGAGACTGAATTATGTGTTTTAATAACCACATTTCAAATATTTGCATATTCAACTTGTTCACAAGTTATTGATTTGTTTGCCTTCTGCTCTTATGGAAAATGTTTTGATACATGATAGTTGGCCAGCAGGTTCTACTCAAGACTACAGTAGGGTTCAGAAGAAGGGAAAGGGGATGGACCTCACAACAGGGCTTTGAATAGTCCCTAGTTTGTCCAAGCCAGGAAGGCTCACCCTTGACTTTTTTCCAGTCCCTTCTGCTTGTCACTGCAGTTGACACTGATGGCTTTGGTCCTCCTCAGTGATACTCTCCTGTGGATAACTTGTCAACCTGTCCCCCAGAGTCCACTGCTCCTCCATTCTACCTAGGTGCCACACTGCCCGAGGCACTGACACTGAGTACACAAGTGTGGCTGGTTGTGCTGCATTCTGACTTAAAAATGGTATGTTTTCACTCACACAAAATTTAGGCGCTTTTATTTTTTAAAATCACTTTAATGTATTGAGATCACAAATAAAATCTGTGGCGAGATTAATGTAGCTACTCACAGACATTAGTCCCTAACTCTCCCTATATGCTGGAATGCCTATTCCCCGTAAGTGAAGAAATGCAATATTTAAACAACAGGCTTGAGGTTGGCTTACAGGATGCTTAGTTTGCCACACACTTTCAGACCAACTGGTCAACTCTCTGAGCAGACTCCAAGTTGTAGGCTTCGAAAGCTTTCCCAACAGCCATGGCCTCCTCTTCCAACCTCAGCCCCTGCCACAGGCCACATGGCCAGATGTATGGTCATTCTCAACTTCCCTCTCCAGACCTTTCTTTATCACCACTCACCGTGGGCTAGTTCCACCTTTGCAAATTCACATCATTATGACAGGCCTATTGCAGGGTGAGAAACGTTAATAGACTCACTGTGTTCATAGCTAAGTGGCAAACTTTCATCGCAGAGCCCAAATCTTTCCTGGACTGTACTCTGCTTCCTGCCATGGGGCAGCTGGTCATCCCTGCACACTGATATGATGCTGTGGGGAACCCCAAACTCCTTAAAGCTATGAACATAAAGTTAGGGGGTGACAGCAAATTTACCAAAATGATGAAAAAGTACAGCATATAGTGACGAGGTGATTATTAAGTGGATGTCCTTATCATGTTGTACCACACCTGAGGGCACAGGCCTTTCCTTCTGTTGGTGCCATTTCTCCTGTTGTTTGTTTTGTTTTCAGATTGATTTTGTCCTCCCCCCCCCCCCCGTGTGTGTCTGTGTAAGTGTATGCAGATGCAGTTGCCTGAGGAGGCCAGGGAGTCTAATGGATTCCCTGGAGCTGGAGTTATGGGTGTTTGTGAGCTGCCATGTGGGTGCTGAAAACCAAACTCCTGTCCTCATGACTGTGTTATTGAGCAGCATGTGTTCTTAAACAGTGAGCCATCTCTCCAGACCCCACTTCCGGGTTTCATGAGGGTTTTTGGCACAGGTGAGTTAGAGCAAGGTGTAGGGGTTTGACCCCCTGAACCTTTGTGGGGGACACAGTTCTAACCTCAGCACTGTGGAGGTGGAGGCAGGTAGATCCCTTAGACTTGCCAGCCAGTTAGCCTATCATAGTCAAATCAGTGAGTTCAGATAGAAATGACAGACCCTGTTGAAAAAAATACCAAAGGTAGACAGTGTCCCGAGGAACAGATCTAAAATTGACCTCTGGCTTCCATACATATATGCATATATGTGCAAATGCATGAATAGACACATGTATACACACTCAAATACTTTTCACAACTCATAACGCAGGATTTAGGAGGTGCTCAGAGTTATGGCCTGTAACTTTATTGTTAATAAATGGTTCCAAGAGAGAAGAAATTGTCCCATGAGACCAATTCTATTAATTGTGGGAATAACCTCACAGATACAGTTGAATTATAATTGTTTTCACTAAAATGAGAATACTTTAAAACTAACTGTGAAGCAGCAATTTGAGACTCAGACTATGTACTTTAACATTCTCAAGGGGCCAGGAGCTGTAGCCTGGCCCAAATCTAAGAGTTGAAGGCCAGGAGCTAGTGGAGGCAGGCTCATCCACTGAATGTCTACCTGCCAAAGAGGCCCTTTACCATTGCTCTCAGATTTCAGTCACTCTGATGATGTCTAGATCATGTGAAACCATCCTCAAAGGTGAGCAATCGCAGAACTCTTTTGTGTTTCACTGGAGGCAGGTATACACTGGAGACAGATGTGCACTGACAGCAAGTGTGCATTGGAATTAGAAGTTATTTGAAGTCAGGTGTGTGTTGGAGGCATGAGTGATTTGGAGGCAGGTTTGTACTAGGTGTGTACTGGAAGTAGGTATACACTGGAGACAGGTATATACTGGAGGCAGGTGTACACTGGAGGCAGGTATACACTGGAATCAGGTATGCACTGGAGTCATGTATGCACTGGAGTAGGGTGTGCACTGGAGGCAGATGTTTACTGTAGTCAGGTGTACACTGGAGGTAAATGTATACTATAATCAGGTGTGAACTGGGGGCAGGGGTGCACTAGAGGCAGGTGTGCACTGGAATCAGTTGTGCACTGGAGTCATATGTGCACTGGAGGCAGGTGTGCACTGGAGGTAGATGTATACCATAAT
>CAJQZJ010011617.1:5052587-5080681 GCA_907164525.1 Lophiomys imhausi
ACTGGAATCAGGTGTGCACTGGACTCATGTGTGAACTGGACTCATGTGTGCACTGGAGTCATGTGTGCACTGGAGTCATATGTGCACTGGAGTCATATGTACACTGGAGGCAGGCATGTACTGGAATAAGTGTATGATGAATGGAGGTGTGCACTGGAGGCAGGTGTGTACTTTAATAGAGTTACAAACTATGTGTTTATTGGGCTGCAGGTTGAAAAGGGAGGATGCAGGACATTTTCTTCCCTTTGTTATCCTGGCCATATCACATGTTGAATCAGCCATATCTGTAGGAAGTGGCCTTCAGCCTGGAAGTGCTTAAGCAATCACTCATTCATTTTATATTGATAATGTTCACCATATCTACCACATTTTTAATTCTGTGATTGTTTTCAGTTAAATTCCAAGTTGTTTGTTCTATCATACACACTGAACCCTGTGCCAGCATCTCCAGTGACCTGCTTGCCTGCTTCATAACATACAATAGACATGTGTGTCATTCTCCTTCATGGATTAATTTTTCACTGAATTTTTACATTGATTTTTTTTTATTTCAAAGATGACTTCTTACTGTCTGATTGATATGTGACTAGACTGGTGGCCTTAAGCTCAGTGCTGTTATTTTTTTATTTGTTCCTGGCCATTTTTGTAAGAATCTGCAGGGGAAGGAACACGGTGGGTGCCTGTTCTTTGAGACAGCATGAGAGACCTTTAGTAAGTTAGAAAGCTTTGCACTGGACCTCTTTCATAAGCATCTGTGTGGTTTTCTTACATTGGAACAAAAGCATAAATAGTATGATTTGCAATAATATCAATAACAGTAATAACTATCAGTGAACAATTATTCATAATTAGTCACAAAATTAAGTGTCTTAGGGTTTTTATTGCTGTGATGAAAACCTTGACCAAAAGCAAGGGTTCCTTGAGGAGGAAAGGCTTTATTTGACTTATTCATCCACATCACGTCATCATTGAAGTCAGGACAGGAACTCACACAGGGCAGGAACCTGGAGGCAGGAGCTGATGCAGAGACCATGGAGGGTGCTGCTTACTGGGTTGCTTCCCAACGCTTGCTCAGCCTGCTTTCTTATAGAACCCAACCGAGGGATGGCTCCAACCCAGGGCTGCCCTCCCTGATCAATCATTAATTAAGAAAAAGCTCTCTAATCTGCCTAAAGTTCATTCTTACAAGGGCATTTTCTTAATTGAGGTTCCCTCCTCTCAATGACTATAGCTTGTGTTAAGCTGACAAAACTGTCCAGCACAATATATGACTACGGCATTATACATTGACACATTACAAAAATTTTATATATGAATATGTAAAAATCAGTACATATGTAACATTGCATACATAGAGTACAGCACATATATACACTCATATATGCTTTCAATATATGTGATATGAAAGACATAATATAAAATCATGAACTATATGGAATTTAAACTATACTAATGTATAACATTAGTATAGGTCATACGCCAACATGCTATCGATGACATCTTAGACAACACAGAAAGTGATGAGCAGATACTGATAAGGAATAGTAGGGTGGTGTGGTGGTGGCTGGGTTGTGGGTGGTGGGTGGTGGGTAGTGCAGTGGGTGGTGGGTTCTGCTGCTGCTGACCCTGTGCTGACCCCACGCCTTCAGGCCTTCCTGCTGGCTTTGTCTTTCGACTTTTTGCCGCGTGCCTAATACCGCTGGACCCACGCCCCTGATCTGCGCGGCTTCTTCAATTTCACGCTGGCGCTCGCCACCAGCCCTCACCGCGCACGCACAACTGCACTTGCAGGTACCGGGCTTTCCGGGATGATGATGGACACTATTCCCCGACTTACTGGACTCTCCTGGCCATCCGCCTAGCCTTTGTCATCATGTTTGAGCGCATGACGTTCTCCATTGGCCGTTTTCTGGATCTCCTAGTTCCTGACATTCCAGTCTGTTGGGGGTCAAGGTGAAGTGGGAATACTACTTATCTAAACAGGCGCTGGCTGAGAATGAGGTGAGCATCCAAGCCCAACCTGTTTGCCTTAAAATCATGTCCCTCACATTCAGGCCACATGACTAAGCATGGACCTTAAATGTCCACCTAGTCAGTCCTAGCAGCACATCTTCCAAATGGGTGAAAGACCGCGGGGCTTCATAGTTACTTCTGTGGCCAACCTGACAACTCACTCTCTTTAAATCAGGATGTCCGTGGAGCACCAGGAGTGAAGGATGACCATTCTCCAAGCTCAGAGCCTCACCTGGGCCTTCCAGCCTAGGGTCTTAGGACTGGTGACCAACTGCCTCTCCTCCTTCTCTGAGGGTACAGTAGGGATTACTGGAGGCTGACACACTTGCCTGGAAGACTGCTTAAGATTCACCCAGGAGACAGTCCACTGTGTCTCCTTGGAGACCATGGCTGTGCTCCTGGCCCCAGCTCAACGCACCCCCTATCCTTGGTTTAGAATGACCATGGCCCTTGCCTGTCACAGTCCTCTACTCACACACTGTGCCTGATCATTACCCCTACTGGAGTAATACACCCGACTTGAGCAGCAGTGTTTAGAGAGACATCTGTTGGCCTTAGGGGGCCATCCCCTGCTGCTGTTCCTACTGTCCCAATGACTTGTCTCCCTGTATCTCAAGGCAAAAGGGCTGTCTGAAATGCTAGCCTCTGTCGCTCTCATTCTACTCAGAGAGCGTCATTCCTTCCCTTGCCTTAGCGGTGACTTTCCTGTCCCTAAACTAAAGGCTGAGGGTCCTCTGCATTCCTGAATCTTAGTGAGGAGGAAGTAGCTTCACTGTCAACATACGCCCCCCACCCACTCCATCCTGAGGTCTAACTCTTCTGCCAATTGAGCAGGCTAGACTCGGGGGTCCCTGCCTTCTCAGGGCTCTGCTCAGTTCTTTTGCAGCATTCCTTGTGGTAGTGTAGGGTCAGATCCCTCCTCCAGACCCACCCTCAACTTCCTTTCCTCACAAGGTCATGACCAGGCACACCTGGCTCTCAGACTGGATACATCCTAGGCCACAGCAGGAAGCCTGCTCACCTCTTCCTTTCATACCTAATTACCCAAGGCCTGACTTCTCTCATATCTTGGATTCTTTATCTTGACAGATGAAGGGCCTCTTCAGATTCCCCTTTGTATCTTCTGTGCTCTCCAGTGCTGGGCCAGGGACCCAGCGCACAGTAAGCAAGCACTGTAGTGGGGAAGGCTGTGGAACGAAGTCTTACCCCTTATAGTGGAAGCAAAACGAAACAAAACAAAAAAAGAAAACAAAACAAAAACCAAAAACCAAAACCAAAGCAAAGCAAAACAACAACAGAAAAACATTTCTGGGACACCTCGTAGGCCTTTTCCCTTTTTTTTTTTTCTTCTGTGTTTATATACAGTTGCTTCTCAAACTGGGTACAACTTTGGGCCTTTTCCTGTTGCTTGCCTTCTGTTAGCTGGGTTAACTGATGGTTAATTGCCAGCTATTTATTTCCTAACTTAGCTGCCCACTCATGTTAGAATACGGGCCTTGCTTCTGCCATTTGACCACGCTGGAACAAAGGTCTGAGACTCATTGCTTATCTGTGCTTCTGTTCTTATTTCTTTGTGTGTGTCACTTTGAATGTTTTCTTAATTTTTAATTAAGTTTATTCATTTTACATCCTGATCACAGCACCCTCCTTCGCCTCCTGTGTGTCCTGCCTTTCTGCCTCCTTCCCCCAAGGGGGATCACCAACCCACCCACAAAAAACTTCAACCCCAAAATTCCCTTGTATATAAGTGGTGCAGGGATAAAGATATACCAGAAATTGAGGGAATGTCCAACCAATGACTGGCCCAATCTGAGCCTTACCCCAAGGGTAAGTGGTAAGGCTTCATTCCACAGCCTTCCCCACTACAGTGCTTGCTGTATGCTGAGTCCCTGGCCCAGCACTGCAAAGCACAGAAGAGACAAAGGGGATACTGAAGAGGCCCTTCATTCACTATTAATGCTATTAATGTCACTCTGCCATGCACACAGACAGAAGCATAGCATACCTGCCCTCTGAGAACCTCCATGCAGTAGAAGATCCAAACAGAGGCTGAGACTCACTGGCAAACATTAGGTGGAGTGCAGGATGTCTGGTGGAAGAATTGGGGGAAGGATAGAATGACCCAGAGGGAACAAGAACTCTGCAAGAAGATCAACAGAGACAAGTAACCTAGGCCCATGGGGACTCACAGAGACTGAAGCACCAATCAAAGACTGTACTTATTTCTCTAGGGTTGTTGGGACTGGTGACAAGAGGGATATGCAGTTTTGGAAGGGCTGTGAAGCATACACACTCCCTTTGAAAACCATTTTCCAAACCATGCTCTCATCCACCCACCCACCACTTAACTCTGGGAACTCCTGGCCTCAGATGTGGCTGTGCTCACTCTGGCATCTGACATGGACCAAGGCCGAACACTGAAACTGCTGCGTGGCCACTGGGCAACCTAATCAGTTCAATGACTGTACTTGCTAGGTAAAACCTTAATTGCATGACCTACATGTACTTTCTTTACGCTGTTTGTTTTTGTTGTTGGGTAAATGTGGGGATGTGTGCACAGTTCATATGTGGAAGTCAGGGAACAACTTTGTGGAGCCAGTTCTTCCACTGTGGGCTCCAGGGACTGAATTCAAGTCTGGTGTTCAGGGTTGTGATCTGAGTGAGAAGTATCCCTTGTAGGCTTTGGCATTTGAATACTTCATCCCCGTTTGGTGATGCTATTTGGTGAAATTTAGGTGAATCAGCCTTGCTGGAAGTTTTAACTAAGGGTGAGTCATTCTAGTTGGTGTTCTCTGCTTCATGTTTATGGTTCCATATTCGAGCTTTCACCCTCTTGCTGGTACACTGTCTCCACCATAGACTTTGACCCTCTGGAAACATAAGCCAAAATAAACTCCTATGTAAGTTAAAAAAAAAAAGAGGGAATAATAGTGTGCTCAGTGGTGAATGCCAGCAAGGTCCTGCCTGGAGAGTTCTTCAGAACTTCCTATCTTCTCCCATAACTTCTCAGAGTCCTGAGGGGTTTCTAATTGCCATGTGAGAGTCTGAAGCACAAAGTTTTATCTTCTATCCAGGTAGAAGTTCTTCAGGGTTCTATCAAGGAACAGAGGAGACACCTGAGTTCCAGGTTAGGACCTTATCCTAGAGCATCAGTATGACTGTGCATGGACATCTCTAATGTCTAGCTCATTGGGTGAACACCACACCACTGTCTTGCCTTTTCTGATTGATCTGTCCCATATAGCTGGCTTCTTACCTGCTTTGAGTAAAAGCAACTACACCATTTACTTTTGAACACCTGCTGTTAGCTCTTCCCTATCACAAGTGCCTGCCTCCCTTTCCATCATCATTAAGTACCTATTAGACCTCCTCACGATCCCCACCCCCCATCAAAGACTAAACCGCGCATCCCCTGTTGTCCTGGTCCAAGTACCCAGAGATGAGGCTCTGCACATTTTGTTTGGACTGGTTTATACATGAATTATTTTTATTTTGGCTAGTTAAGATCTGCTGAAATAGTACAAATCATATGTCAAGAATATCTTAAACAGCAGCATTTAATGAAAACCAAAGTAAATAAATAAAGCTGCAGACAACAGCAATATGCCCAGGCTTACCTGGAAAGAAAGCAGTAGTTCCCACTAGACAAAACATTCACCTTCAAATCATGAACAATGAGACCATTTTGGGAAGGGAAAACATCTGTTCTGATAGAGTTTGCAGCATAAGAGCGATCCTCGGATAGAGGAGAGCATATATCCACCACATATACGTGTGTGTGTGTGTGTGTGTGTGTGTGTGTGTGTGTGTGTGTGCATGAGTGAGAGCAAGAGAGAAAAAAGTAGGAGGGTGTAACCCAACTTTTTAAATATTATTATTCAATATTATTTATTAACTAACAGTATTCACCTATAACAAATACCAACAATTTCTTAACTATTAACCCTATAAATTCCTACAATCCCTTTAACCTAACCACTAATCCTATTGACAATTATTTTCCTAACCTTTTAGAAGGATACAGTCTTTGGGGCAGGTACTCAGTCATCAGGAACACAGTCTCTGTGGTAGATTCTTTAATGTGCTTAACAGTCCTTTTTCTGGAATATCTCAGATGCAGGTTCGTCAGGGTAAGTTGGCTATCATAGTCTTACCTTAAATAAGGCTTAATGCTTTCTTCTCTCTGGGAGATCCCAGCCCCTTCGCATCAGCAACCCTGCTGCTGTACCTCAGAGTCCTTAAAGCCAGCCACAGTTTGGACAGCTCAAACCCCTCTAGGCAAAAACTGAGCCACAGGGTTTAGTCCTTGGCCTTTTGCTATTTTGCTGAGGCTTTCTTTGCTCATCAGCTTCTTTCTGCCTCAGGGAAATCCAGTCATCAGTTAAACAGCACTTTCTCCAGCAGGACTCTCTGAGCTCTCTTGCATCAGGGGCCTCTCTCTCTTTCTCTCTCTCTCTCTTTTTTTTTGATAGGGCTCCATGCACTGTCCTTAAATAGGAGGAACCTGTTTCAGCTTAATTTGGGCTCCGCCCACTTGGCAGCTGAAAACAATTCCAGTCCAGATACTTTGTTTCTTAAGTCCATTAAGTCTTTCATGTTTTTCCTGACTTCAACCTTGTTTTTCGACAAGCTGATAAGCTAAATCGCTCACCCCCAAGTTGATCTTCATGCCCCGCATTGGGAGACTGTATCAGAAACCCCTATATATTTTCTAAATCTAATTTAATTATTCTAACTCCCTACAAGAGGGAGTAAGAGAGTATGGATTGCTATAGCATAAGCTTTCTTGACTTTTCAAAAACTGACAATGTGATGCAGATGTTAAAATGCTTGTCTTGTAAATATAAGGAGCTTAGTTCAACCCCTAACATTTATCACATTAACAAAAACAAAAACAAAACCAAGCCAGGCATGGTGGAGTACATTTGTCATTCCAGCACTGGAAAGTTGGAGATAGGGAGATCCCTGGAGTTCTCAGACTAGTCACTTGGAGGCTTCAGGCCAGTGTGAGAGCCTGTCTTAAAAACTGAGATGGATTGCTCCTGAGGGAGGACACCTGAGGTTGGCCTCTGTCCCCCCATGCACACTCATCCTCACTCCCCACCCCACAGAACCTGACAGTGTGAAGGACATTACTCCCTTGGGTAATGCCCCACATGGGACTATTCATGTACCTGCTGTGCACCTGTTTTCTTTAATTCTGTAGAAAAGCCAGTCTTTGCATCTGTGGCAACCAGCCTGGGTACAGGCTGACTGCAAAGACAGCCAAGGAACCTGCCATTGGATCTAAAGAGGCAGGACCCAGCATCTCATTGCAAACTGACAGGTGCCGCCTGACAGACCTGAAAACTAAATAGCAGAAAGTTACTAATAGCAGCTAAGGTCTGTGTAGTGTCTTAGTTAGAAAAAAAATGTTTCCTATTTCATTCAGGTTAAAAAATCCTCTTGACCCCTGAGCTTGGGGTCTTCTCAGTATATGAATTCTGGGGGAAGGGCACAAGTCAACCCATAGCAGTTCCATTATATGCTTCTGGCCGCAAAGCTGGTTAACAACACTGTGTTATTCCCTCAAAAGTCCTCAAATGTTTAGACGG
The DNA here is from genome assembly GCA_907164525.1 of Lophiomys imhausi. Lineage (NCBI taxonomy): Eukaryota > Metazoa > Chordata > Mammalia > Rodentia > Muridae > Lophiomys > Lophiomys imhausi. The sequence continues at coordinate 5,060,195 of CAJQZJ010011617.1, forward strand.
ATACTTAACTTCCTTTATGATTTCAGGAAGCTATGGATCCTGTGAGCAGCCCAGAAAGCACTCTGGCTCTTATCTTTCAGTGACTCTCCACTGTAGCAAAGATCATGTCCAGCTGGCAGGCTTCGAGCTGCCTGCAGTTGTGCACTGCGTGGTGCGACTCTCAGGCTCTGGTGCAGTTCCACCAGCTGATAAAAGCAGGGAAGAAAGGTCAAACCTGACTACTCATGAAAAAAATGAAAATCAAGCTGGTGGGTGAGCATTCTGCACTTACAACATTGGTAACTATGGCCATAATCGTCTCCAGGGTGGGCTGTGATCCCCCCTCGGTTGAACAGGCACATGAGTTGCTACAAATCTGCTGGAGAACAATTGCTTATCAGAAGCATTAGTGATGTATATGCCAAGTTATGACTAAGGTGATAGCCCAGGGAAATAAGGAACTTTTTTTTTATTTTTTACACTTTTTAAAACTATAATGTTTATGTATTACATCAAGTTACATCTCCATCATAGTACCCTCTTTCCACCACTCCCGGTTCCACCCTCCCACCCTCTCCTTCCTCTCCCACCCATCCAACTCCTTTGATGTGGAGTGTCCCTACATATCAGCTCCTCTCAGTTCAACAGTCACATGAGGGCTAAGAGCTTCTTCTTGCACTGGGGGCCTACATGGGAGCACCCCTAGGGCAAATTGTCCCATTGATAGGTAACAAAGTCTATGTTCCTGATCTTTTTGGTGTGTTGGTTGAGGATAGTTACCCTATTATATGGCTAAAATCAAATTATAAGTGAGTAGATGAATGTGCATCTTTCTGAGTCTGGGTTAGCTCACTCAGGATAGGCTTTTCTAGGTGCACACTCTTAATCCCATCACTTGAGAGGTCTTTAATCCTGACACACTAGAGACAGAAACATGCAGATCTCTGAGTTCAAGGCCAGCCTGACACAGAGCAAGCTCCAAATAAAGAAAAACTTAGATCCAGGGGTGGTGGTGCACACCTTTATTTCCAACAATTGGGAGGTATATGCCTTTGATCCCAATACTTGGAAGGCAGAGGCAGGCACATAGGGTTTTCTATGATTTAAGTTTAAAAGCTGCTTGCAAAAGACATGCTGAAATTCACAGTGAATTGTCCTTTGTGATCTCAAAATATATACACTTAAATGTATGTTTAGTTCCAAAATGTCAAAAGAAGTTTTTATATCTCAATTGAAAGATAATACTTTTTATATTGTCAAAAAACCCCTCCAATTTGCAGAGAAATGCAACTCACTATGACTCTGAGATTCTATCTCACTCCTGTCAGAATGGCTAAGATCAAAAACTCAAAAGACTACATATGCTGGTGAGGCTGAAGAGAAAAGGGAACACTCCTCCATTGCTGGTGGGAGTGCCAACTTGTACAACCACTATGGAAATCAGTCTGGTGATATCTTAGAAAACTTGGAATAGCTCTACCTCAAGATCCAGCTATACCACTCCTGGGCATATATCCAAAAGATTCCTTACCAAACCACAGGGACATCTCAACTATGTTCATAGCAGCTTTATTTGTAATAGCTAGAATCTGGAAACAACCCTGATGTCTTTCAGCCGAAGAATTGATTAAAAAACAAAAAAACCTGCAGTAGATTTACACAATGGAATACTACTCAGGTATTAGAAACAAGGAAATCATGCAATTTGCAACCAAATGATTGGAACTAGAAAAGCTCATCATAAGTGAGCTAACTCAGACTCAGAAAGACACTCATGGCATATATTCATTTATAACTGGATTTTAGCCATTATAGTATAGGATAACCATCCTACAATTAATAGACCCAAAGAGCAGAAACAGGTACCTGGTTACCTGTTAGTGAGACACCCCACCCTATTGGAACTGCCATATATACCTCCTGTGCAAGAGGAAGCTCTTAGACCTCATGTGACTAATGAACTGAGGGGGCTGATACACGGAGACACCCCACACAGAAGGAATGGGATCGGTGGGAGAGGGGATAGAGGGTGAGAGAGAGGGACCGGGAGGGGGTGGAGGGAGAAGTTGACAATGGAGATGTAACAAAATAGTAAATAAGTGTTTAAAAAAAAAAACCAATTTGCTCTTGGAAAGAAAATATATGCCAAAAAAAAGTAGCACCCAGTAGTTAGGATTAGGGCAGGGCTCTGTTATCTTTCTAGGAGATTAAAAGTATCCATTTAAGGAGGCCAGGGATAACTGGACAACTGAGACTTCTGAAGAAAAGGGACCAGACACCAAAAAAAGACAAATATCCCAGATGATCCAGCCTTGCAAACTTCCTCAGTAGCTATTTCCTCAAAAAAAAAAAAAACCCAAAAAACAAAAACAAAATACCCCAAAACAAAACAACAACAACAACCAAAAAAAATCAACCAGAACAATCCAAAATGGCTAAGATAGTTCAGCCCCACAGACTGTTCCAGCCAGGACTTCAGTAAAGCCCTGAAGTTCAGCCTCTGACTACAGACTTCACAGGACATTTAAATAGCTGAGCACAAAAGGACTGAATATCAAATGTTACTATTAACTTTCTTAACCATTTTTTTTTTCATTCTTATTTGGTCTCCCAAACAGGTTTCCTACATCCCAAATCAGCAGGAAGTAATTTTAAGTGAGCGATGTCCTAGTCCCAGAAGGTGGGGTGGATGATTTTTTTTCTCTTTTTCCCCTCTTTGGTCATTTGGTGGGTTGTAGATATTTGCTGTTATTTAGGGGGATTGGTTACAAGTTGTTAAATGGCCCTGTTAGCAAGGTTTAGGAGGTTAGACCAGGGATTTCTCTCTTTTTCTTTTCTCTATCTTTCTTTCTCTCCCAAGTAGGGAGGAAAAAACTTGGAAAAAATGGGATAGAGACATAATATAGGAACGATAATTAAAAAGGGATATATTATTGAATATGCTCTTACATCTTTGTATATTGATACAAAATTAAGATTATATTTGGCTACATTGGTATTGATCTTTGTATATTGATACAAAATTAAGGTTAACTCTTTTTAAGATATTGTACCTACGTAATGCTTAAAAATGCAATATGAAGTTTTGGCCTTTTGATAGCAACTGTCACAAACTATTTAGGATAATTAAGAAATACAAAGTAATAGTCATTTACACATGTCATTTTGTTAGGTAGTAGCATAGTCTATCATAGATGTTTTCTAAGTTAATCAGAAATCACGTTTCTAAGACACAATCAACATTTGCTTATATAAATACAGAGAGATAGATATGTGGTCTTCCAAAACCTCAAGAGATCTGTAGAATATGGCATTCAAAGATGTTTCCTAACTTAAGATTTTTTGATATTGAGACATGTCAGTTACTGACAGGACACCCCATTCTACTCCAAGTAGATGATGAACATCAAAGAATCTCCATTTGGAGATGGTTGCATTAGTGGTAAGATTGTCACTGAGCAGGAAAAATCCCTTGTTTCAATTGTAGACAGAATGCTGTCCAAAAAGGACAAACCTTGGAAGCAGGTAAGTCGACAGCTTAGCTCTGCCAAGACAGGGCAGGCAAGTCCTTCACAATTCCTACTTTATAATCAATGTCTGTCAGATAAACTGGGCCAAAAGGCTGAAGATAGATGCTCCAATGTATTGAGAGAAATTGAGGACTGTCCAGACAGCTAGTTGCCTGTCATTTCTTAGTTTTGGAAGCTGATGGCTCTGCACATCATGTATGTTCAGATATATTTATCCTTCTCAGGTCTCTGATGTGGTTGAAGACTAGATAGTTAATAGTCCCACAGTTAAATTTTACATTGTTTAGGAATTAAAAGGATGTTCTAGGTCTAAGAAGATGTTTTCAATAATAAATAGATAATAGAATATTAACATTAGTTGCCAAATACGTATGGGCTGCACATTGGGGATGTATGTTATACATTATAATTTTCATAATTGTGGCCTAATTGTTCTTATTGTTTTGTATTGTAATTTTTGTTATAAGAAAAAGAAGTTTTTATTGGATTAAAGGTGGAGCTCTTTGGGGAAAAAAGATACACCTTACATTAACAAAAAGCAGATAAGAGGGTGTAGGGGAAGGGGGTAGGAGGGTAGGGCTGGGAGAGGGAGGAGAGAGGGGACTATGATTGAGATGTAACTTGAAGAAATAAATGAATGTTAAAAAAAGAAAAAAGTGTGGCCCACCTATGTGCTGAAACACTATCTAAGCACTGAAAAATTTATAAATGAACATGTATCGATGTTTGTTCACAAAGTCACATGTTCAGCAAAGGTGAAATGGGGTACGAAATACTATTTACATTCCAGTACTATGTTGGTAAGAGCATGTATGCGTGAATCTAGAAAGGCACCCACTAACACGCCAATATGTGTCATATGTGGTATGGTGTACATTTAACTTTGCTTTGGCTTTCTTTAAAAAATCTTCTACAATGTGAATGTATTTTTTTAACAATGTGAAAAGAATCATAAATATAAGATTTCCTCTCACTCTGGGTCTGAATGCCCAGGCACAAAAAGATTGATGTTCACTTTTATATAACTTGACAATTGACGTTTGTATCCTATTTGCTGATTTTATGAAGGAGGCATCCTAAAATTCTGTTTTCCTAATATTTCTTGATTCTGCAAAGAATTAGAATATGGAGCCTGTGGCCTGACTCCTGGGTGGCCTGGTGATGTGGATATTTAGTGATAGCCCTGGGAGGTCCCAGAGCACAAGTGTTGTACTCAATTAATTTTTTATTCCTCTAAGAAAATGCTACTTAGGTTGACAGGCATATTTCCTCAGTGGAGGGAGAATACGAGATAAGAGCGTGCTGGGAAGTGGCTTGGGAATAATGGAGCCTTGTAAATCTGATTTCCCTGAATAGCCCATGAAAGCATTCAACAAACCGAGTACTGTCTCCTGGAGCTTTGCCTGAATTAAAGAGTGTAAGAAGTATTGACTTTATACAACTCAATAGAACTGTTATTTGTGATTGAATGCCAGATTAAATGGCTGGAGAGCAGCCACAAGCAAGACTGTGAACACATGGGAATAGGAGTCAGGCAAAGTCCCTTCTAATCATTTCATTCAGCTTCAGCAAATGCCTGGATGTCCCCTCTACACAGTTACACCTGTCCCTAGGTGCAACTGACCTGCCGGTCTCTCTCTCACATTGAGGTGTCCACCATTCTCAGACTTCATTTGAGAAGTGAGGTGGTTGAGTCTAGATGGTCCAGGGGGTGCAGAGCATTAAAGAGCATGCTGACCTTCATGGCTGTCCTCTCCCTGGGAGTCAGACTGAAAGAATCAGAACCAAATGATATTAGAAATAAGTCATTTCTCTTAGGCGGGAAGCTTTTCTTTTTGTAATGCTAGGGAAAGCATTGTGTTCAGAAGAGAAATACACACAGAAGACACCACTCAACAAACCTTAGACTGTCTTAGAAGGTCAAATCTCTATCTGTTCTACGGTGTCCACTGCAAGTGAGGTAACATCACTATATAAATAAGTTACATTTTAGAATGCTTTACAGTTTGCAAATTATATTTGATGTATGCTTTCTAATCCAGTGTTAACCACAACTCTCTCTTTTTAAAAATCATCCTTTGCTAAATTTTCAAATTTAACTCTTTGGAGAACTAGGAGATAGGAGTGTGATGGTGAAAACTGATTGCCAATTTGACAGGACCTCGAATCACCTAGAGGACAGGTCTCTGGGGATATCTATGAGAGAGTTTCTAGGGTGAGTAAATGGAAGCAGGAGGACCCACTCTAATTGTGGGTGGTTCCATTCCACAGACTAGGGTCTCAGACTATCAAAAGGGGAGATTGACACAATGGAATACTACTCAGCTACCAGAAACAAGAAAATCATGCAATTTGCAGCCAAATGGATGGAACTAGAAAAGCTCATCCTGAGTAAGTCAACCCAGACTTAGAAAGATGCACATGGCATCCACTACCAGGAGGGGTGGAAAGAGAGTACTATGAAGAAGATGTAATTTGAAGTTATAAATAAACATTAAAAAAGGGAGACTGAACTGAAGACCAGCATTCATTTCTCTCTCTCTCTGCTTCCTGACTCAGGATGTGAGGTGAGCAGCCTCCTCATGCTCCTGCTATCCTGCCTTCCCAGCCACAATGGACTGGATCCTTCAACCATGAACCTTACTTTGCTCCTTTTGGGTATTTTGCAACAAGAAAAACAACCATTTCCTATAGTTGTAGATATAGTTCAAAAATCAGTTCTCAGATTTCCAACTCCTAATAATTCATAACTCTAAGTCTTAAAAGTGTCAGGTCTCACTTTACAGTCTGGGAACTCCGGTGAGTGGCCAAAAAATTCAGGCTTCAAGATTGCTCTTGAGGCCTTAAAAACTATATTCTAGGTATTCTAACTGGTCAGGAGCCCCATATGAATGCTGAAGGCAAGCAAGAAGGTGGGAGAAATAGGAAGGTGAATTTCAATTCTAAACTGGTCCAAACACTTTGTTGTTGTTTATTTTTGAGATTATTTTTATTTTGGTTACAACATTTCTCCCTTTCCTTTCCTTTCTCCAAACTGTTCCATATATTTCTCCCTACTCTCTTTCAAATCCATGACTTCCTTTTTCATCATTACCCCTAACACCAATTTATCAATATTTGTCCTTATACCCACAGATAAGTGTAGTCCTCACTTCTAACTTCTCTTTGCAGCAGACTGAGACCACTACAAAAAAAAAAAAATCCACAACCAACCAATATTCAGAGTTGTGAATCCCAGTCCAAATGGATATATCTACAAAATGCTTCCATATCTAAGGCTCAGGGAAAATTGTGGAAGAGGGGGTGGAGATATTGTAAGAGCCAGAGGCTCAGAGACTTTACTTTGAGGTTCTATCTGTTGGTAACATTAAAAACCACATCTATACAATCTCACTAACATGACTGACAAACACCGCTGAACAAGAACAGTTCTGAGGACTAGCTTTCATTGTGACTGAAGGTACTTTGCAAGCTTCCAAAAGAGAGAGGAAACCAACAGTCCTACACAGTTATGACACCTATAAACCCAACCAACAACCACCATGGCTCAAAAACCCTACAGGTTCGGTAGTGGCACTCATACCTTGGCAGTAACCATCAACTCTAATTTGACTTAAGACCTACTCAACAAGAGGGAAACCATGCCTAGTACTGGAAACTTAGCTTACTACGTGCTGGTGAAGTCATGTTTGCTGGAGAAGAATCTACAGACACTCTGTTTTCAAAGGAATTTCTTATTGATAAGCATTCTTCCAAGCCCTATATTGTTTGTTCAGCTTCTAAATCTTCCCAGGAAATAGGTTTATTTATTGCTTCAGTTGAGGTGGAATAAAGTTCATTCAAGTGGCAGTGGTTTTGGAGAACTTGGGAAAGAGAAATTGGATGTCTTGTATACTTGTGGAAAGTGGTTGGAGAGTAGATAGCCCATTGTATGCCATCTCCTCCTGGGACCTAAAGACTTTTGAAGGTCTCCTGGTAAGTAATGAGAAGCCTGGGTGACAAGAGGAACTCTGAGGGCAATTCTGCTTATTAAACTCCCATCACTGACAGCCAATTATCGATGAGTGTAAAATATGTCAGAGATGAAAAGGTTGTGGTAAACGTCATGTTAGGATTATAAAATGTCACAAGGAATTTTGTCAACAAGTGTGCCTGGCAATCTAGTTTTTTCCTGAAACTAATGTATCTTTAACAAAATTTCCTGAACTCCTCCCAATGAGGAAAATATTGTCACTTAACAAAAACATTGGAAAGCAATGTTCCTGAGCCAAATCTCAAGTTCAGGAACTTGAGATATCTGTACCTCACAAAGAATACCTAATAGCAGCTTAACAATTTGTTAATTAAGGAGTAAGGTGTAAACTTTGTGGACCAAGGTATAATTTAGAATTGGCCAAGGTTTCCCAGAAAAGGCTTCCTTTCTCCAAAAGACAAATGTCCAATTGATTTGCAGTCCAAATATAATTAGCTACTTTGAAGTTAACCACTCCTGTGTAGACTACCTCCTATTGACAAAAAAGTGACCCGATTTCATGTAATGTTTAGTAGTGTGTGTGTGTGTGTGTGTGTGTGTGTGTGTGTGTGTTAGGATAAATAATTTTTTGTTTGCATTGATTATGATTTACTTTGGAGGAAGTTCAAAACTAGTTAACAAGATGTGCATGCATTGAGGTTGTAATTTTAAAATAAAATGGTATCAGTAAGAGACAGTAACAGCTCTCCTATCTGAGGACACTGCAGAGTTCAGGGACTCTGGCAGGTAGAAAGGAGTTGAAGGACACACTTTTGCCCTGTGGCAGTTGCCTTTACATCAAGCTGTGGGACTGTGTTATTTTGTGAGTTTTTTTTTAGTCTGCCAAGGAGTCTGTCATAGCCGTGGGTCGAGTAGAGAGGCAGAAATGATTAGGCACCTAAGTGTTCTAATCCCCAGAGGCAGCTCATGACTCATCTTCTCTTGGACCAGGTTCTCAGCAAGTGCATCTCCCTAGCAGCACACTTCCAGTTATGGAGTATCCATCCTTTGTTGAGCCCTATCAGCTCTGAAAGAATCTTGTTTCTTGCCCAGAACTCTATTGCTCAGTGTCACAAGACTCAAACCTTGATGGGTACTTTGCATTCTGAAAAGAATGGTCCCCAAGCCTTCAGTGCCTTGCTACCCCTGTGTGGTACCTTTCCCATCTTGGCTAGGACTTCATTCTCATGAGAAAACAGTGTGAAATAATGTCTAGTACATATTGAGCACACACATTTGACAGAAATCTTACCAGTATGATTCCATCTAGGCTAAGGTCAGATCCCTGCTATAGCCACATGCCTGTGGGGAAGTTTAATGAGCCTCTATTGTTCACTACCCATTTGCGTGGTTTAAGAATAGACTTGATACTGTGCTGACTCAAACCTACCAGAAATCTGTCCTGCTAATCTTATTACCCTCAGAGGCCACTCAGTTCCTCATACTGGTGGGAGCTCTGTTTTCCTCCACCTGCCTCTTGTTTTTTCTGGGGTCACTCCTCCTTCCTAGGGGGAAACATGCAGGCTTTTCTATGTCCTGGAGAGACACTTGTCAACTTCCTCATTCCAGTAGCTCTCCGTTGGTCACATGACCTCCCTAGCTTGTCAAGAGCTTTGGGGCCTGATCTGCCTTCCAACCAGAACAGGGAGGGGGTAGCTGGTGTCTCACCCCATCATGAGTCTGTGACAGAGGCGGATGACAGTTACCACAAGTGTACATGCCCTGTCACAGTGGCTGTTCCACATTTGAGTAGGGAGGTGGGTATTGACTAAAGACAAGTGGTTGGAAGGTGATGAGTTTGCTCAGGTCTGTGATGCACACAGTATTAACATTTGGGGTTCACATTTCAATGATGTTTACTGCGAAAATGAACTCCCTTCCAGGCCCAGAAGACCACGGGGGTAAACGGGAGTGCAGTCATGAACTGTTGCCATCGAGAGCAAATTGCTTCAAAATATTTTCACTCACCTTTTTACAAAAGGGAGATTTTCGCCATCATGAAAGCTAAAACTGCTTTAAGGATTTATGAAGTCTCACGAAGTAGTTTAAAATGCTTTGCTGTGTTTTGAGTGTTCGTAGCATACAGCCTAGCACATGGTAAGGATTTAATAAGCAATGAGCTCCTCTTGTCATTTTGGAATTTATGACATACTGACATAAAGCGTATAAAAATCCATGTTAGCAGTGCTGCCCTGAGGCCGTGAGCATCCGCCAGATCTTGCACAGTGCTGCCAGTCCACACAGCAGCGCTGTCAGCCAGTGTGAGTGCTCTCTATCATCACCCCACCCCCTCTTCTGTTTCACTTACCTCCTCTGTGAGCACTCACCTCAGATCTCTAGGTGGAGCTCAGGCAATCAAGATGAAGTAAAGGGAGGGTACATCCCCTTTACCAGCCCATTCCATAAGATTTTCTGTGCTGGTCCAGTTTTTAGGGAAATATTTTGCAGGAGTAATGGCCCCCAAAGCATTGTGCATATGTGCTCTCTAGTCTTAAGATCTATTTTTGTTGACAAGGAAGGATGGGTTCCTGTGAGTGAAACTGATAGCAGCATGAAGCATGTTTTCTTTGTTGCTTCAGCACACTGGTTTAAAAGCTCTCTGTTTGCAGCAGCACTTTCTTCTTGTCAGGGCAAACACAGTAAATGATAGTGTCAATTAAAGCCAGGCAGCATATCCAGTGGGTCTGTGCTGAGCAAGCCAAGGGAGTGTGCTGTTCATCCGGGAACAGGCTATCCAGGACACCAGTGCTCCCACTGGTCTTCATTTGTCATGTCTAATGCCCTAGATTTGACACTGCTGCTGAGGTCATTGCCCAGAGGGAGGGGCCACAGACAAGACCAGACAGTCTGTATGACATCAGAAACTCAGTTTATTTTGGTGAATTATGTTTATCCAATTATGTCCATTTGGTGTGAATAGAAATCATAAGCCTTTCCCCAAAACATTTTTCTTTTGCTCTAAACAAATTTGCATACAAAGTAATTGGCTTCATTATGGAATACGCATAATTTTTTCAGTCTTCTTTCCCTTTCCTCACCCATCCTCCTGCCTTCCTCCTCCTGCACCCCTTCATCCCAGGAGTGCCCTCTGGACTTTGCTATCGTATGTGCTTTATTGCTCTCTTCCCATAAACAGGATTTTCTCATAAAGCATGGGTTTAGGCAAGTGCCTCACTGCTGCTGGGGGCAAGAACCAGCCACTGAGAACCTGATTTTGGTTTTAGTCTCTACCAGAGGAACACAAAGATATAGATGAGATGACTCCCCCGAGAAGCTATGGATTCCCACCAGTCATTCTGCTAAACCCTCAAGGGTATAACTGTCATCACAGAGAGATGGGCACTACCTTCCACTTCGGGGGAAACAGTATCTAAAGCAAGTTTCAGTGAACACGTGTTAGAAGTTAATCACACTTAAACATTGGTCAAATGCACATGTTTTGTTTAACCTTCACAAGAGTCTTCAGAGATGGGTGATGAGTATCTATGTGGAAAAATGAGGACCTAAAGAGATCAGGCTGTATGTCTTAGTCTGTTTGGGCTGGTGTACCCAGATACACAGTCTAGGTAGCTTATAAATAACTAAAATTTATTTCCTTTCATTCTGGAGGTTGGAGGTCTAGGATCATGGAGCTGGCAATGTCAGACTCTGGCGAGGACCCTCTTCCAGGTGTGGGTGGTCAGATTCTCACACCTTCACACAACAGGGGGAGAGGCAATGCTCTGGGGTTCTCCTGATAAAGGCACTAATTTCATTCAGAGGGCTTTGCCTTGATAGCCTAGCCAGCTCACAAAGCCTTACCCCCAACACTGTAACGCTGGGGATTGGAATTTCAATAAGAAAGCTTTTAGGGAACACAAGAGTAGTTTACCCTAGCTCAAGGACACCACTGAAAATATGCTGTCATCTCAGCTTTCACATGTAATCTGCACTAAACTTTGATAGCCCAGAGTGTTTTCAGGACTGAGGAGATTCCAATGTTTTTCCCTAGAGAGCCCTGCAAATAATGTGCATTTGAAAATACTATTGGGAAAAGTCCCCAGCTGACTTTAAGACATTTTCTAGTCCTGAGATAAACTGAGGGCAGTGACTAAGCATGTCTAGATGGTTTTCTGATTATTTCCATCAATGTTAACTTGATAATAGATTTGTTATTTATACTATATAACTTCAGAGGAAATGGCCTTACATTTGAATATGATCATATTAGTTACTTTTCTCATTGCCATGGCTAAATATCTGACAGACTTAAGAAGGGAGCTTTTTTTTTTTCTGGCTTAAAGTTTGAGGTGCAGTCTATCATGGTTGTAGACTAGATTGCATCCACAGTCAAGAAACAGAGAGATGAATGTTGGTGCTCAACTAGATTTCTCCTTTCACTTCAGTTGGGGACTCTATCCTATAGTGCCGCCCATATTTCGGGTGGGTCTTTCCACCTCAGTTCATCTAGAGACTCCCTCAGACACAATCAGAGGTTTGTCTTCTAGGTGACTCTAGTTCTGTGAAGGTAACAGCCAATATTAAACATCACAATGATCATTTAAACAATCATCCAAAATACACACTTACACAGACCCATCAGTTAATCTGCATTGTAAGGGAGTGTGGTGGTTTGGATAGATATGGCCCCATAGACTCATGTATGTGAATGCTTGGCTCATAATGAGTGGCACTATTAGGAAGTGTGGCCTTATAGGAAGAGATATGGCCTTGTTGGAAGAAGTATGTCACTGTGGAGGTGGGCTTTGAGGTCTCTTATCCTCAAGTTATGCCCCAGTATGACACACAGTCTCCTTCTGCTGCCTGTGGATCAAGATGTAGAACTCTCAGCTCTTTCTCCAGCACCATGTCTGCCTTCCTGTTGTCATCCTTCCTTGCATGAGGATAATGGACTAAACCTCCTGACACTGTAAGCCAGCTCCAATTAAATGTTTGCCTTTCAGTATCTTAGAAAACTTGGAATAGCTCTACCTCAAAATCCAGCCATACCACTTCTGGGTATACATCCAAATGATTCTTCACCAAACCACAGGGATGTTTCTTCATCTATGTTCATAGCAGCCTTATTTGTAATAGCTAGAAACTGGAAACAACCCAGATGTCCCTCAACCGAGGAATGGATAAAGAAAAAACTGTGGTACACAATGGAATACTACTCAGCTATCAGAAACAATGAAATCATGCAATTTGCAGCCAAAGGGATGGAACTAGAGAATCTCATCCTGAGTGAGCTAACCTAGACTCAGAAGGATGCACATGGCATATATGCACTTATAACCGGGTTTTAGCCATATAGTACAGGATAACTATACTACAACCAATGCACCAAAGGGAACATGAACATAGACTTTGTTTCCTTTCTATGAGACACTTTGCCCTAATGGTGCTGCCGTAGGCCCCCAGTGTATGAGGAGGCTCTTGGCCCTGATATGACTGCTGAACTGGGGTGGGGGACTGATATGTAGGGACACTGAACTCCAGAGGAGTGGGATGGAAGGGTTAGGGAGTAGAGGGTAGGATGTGGGACTGGGAGGGGTTGAAAGAGGTCACTGTGATGGAGATGTAACCTGAAGTAATAAATGAACATTAAAAAAAAGTTTGCCTTTCTAAGAGTTGCCATGATCATAGTGTCTCTTCCCAGCAATAAAACTCAAAACTAAGCCAGGGAGGTTGTACCCAGTTTACAAATGAGGAAGTAGGTTCAGGTTCAGGAAATGACTTGATTCAGCTTACACCATTAGTTATAGGAGTTGGTGCTCAAAACCACATCTGTCTGAGTCAAACTCTGACATTCTGCCTGTTCTTTAGCAGGGAAGATTCCCTGCTGTCTCTGACTCATGCTTAGTATAAGACTCTCATGTCAAAGCCAGGATTTGTGTCTTTTCCTTCAGTGTTGTTGAGTTTTCTGATGATGTGGGCAAGTCACTCACCCCTTTCCATCCTTTCCATCAACTTCCTCATCAGAAAGTGTGAATAACCCTTCTTTTCGGGTTGTCACTTGAAATAAATGAAGCTACATCCAATCTGACTTAGGGCATAGGGGACAATGGGCCCCTTAGCCATCAGCTCACACTCTACAACCAAAACTACAAGGTCATGGATTGTTTCTTTTATTGTTAGTGAAATATGTTTAGCATGTGTTCTGTGAATACATAGGGATCTCTCTCTCTCTCTCTCTGTGTTTGTGTGAAGTCATGCAAGTGCTTTCATTGCAGATTTCAGACATGTACATGTAAATTTGCCTCAAAATACTAACTAATGTGACAATATCCTCACCAATGTGGGGACAGTGACATGCCAACCTGGTTGCTCTCTGAGTTATTCATTTCCTGGATGAGGGAAGGGTGTCATTGTCCTTCCTCTGTGGTCAGTTAAGAATGCCTAGGCCAAAGCTGACCATGATTACCTGTATCTCCTTCTCTTGTCCTATCTAGCTCCAGGACAGTAGGGAGGGACACACAGGTTTTATATCAAGAGGGGCATGATGATCTGACTGCTGGAAGCAGGGAGAACTGTTCTTCAACCCCACAGTCTCGATTGTATGTGAGCTTTGCTTGGTTTGGCACTAACATGAAGCCATACAGGATCTCAGGGATTCCCATGCTCACACAGGGCACAGAGACAGGTAGGCGGGCTGGGTCTAGGACAGTCACTGGACAGGGCAGCAGCAGAACTTGCCTGCTGTCCACACGGATAATCACTGATGTTACCATGAGCTATCAAAGCTGGCAGAGTAGCCAGTAAAGTGCATTCTATTTATGGGATTTGTACTTTTCCCAGAGAAAGAAAGGTAATTACATCTCTGTGAAAGAAGAGGCAGCTTAGAAGTAGCCTGTGTTGCAAAGAGAGACATAGTCTGGCATGTCCACACAGTGCCATCTTGAACTGAGCAGAAAGGAATCAGTAGGATTTGTGCTGAGGTTTGAGGGTCTCCCTGTTGTCATGGTGACATGGCAGGGAATCATTCATTGGGGAAAACTCCAAGCTTGAAAAGGTCTAGGTAAAGGTTGAAATAGTCTGTTATGCAGACAGGCACCAGGGGCTGGCCCACTGAGAGAGCAGGGGAAGTTCTTAATATGCAACATCCAGGCTCTACTTGGGTACCATCTCAAGTCTCAAATGCTGAAGTTAGTGAGAAACCTATTATTACATTCACAAGAGTCAGGAGGGTTGAACCACAGCCATGACAACACCCTCAGAGGATGAAGCCACCAGCTCAAAGCCAACTGATAAGCAGAAAAGGATTTTAGTTTCTGTCTAACATAGTTGTAGGCAAATTAATGTATTTTGGAACATCCAAATGCTCATTTTTTTCTTAATGTGTTGACCCCCAAAGAGATGATTTTTGTAGAGTTCGTTTTCAGATGTTTGAACTAAGTAGGTTGTGTCTAAGTTACCGTGTGAACAGAGGGTCTCCGAGCCTCTGGGTGTTATAAAGTCACAGATGCTAGGTGGTGCTGATATTGAGGTCTCTTTCTGGGAGAGATGAGTATTAAACAATTTTGCATGAAGTCAAAGTCAGAGAGGAAATGGGCAGTTTAAGGAGGAGCTGACCTTGGTGGATGCAGAATAGACTGGAAAACTGTAGCCAATACACACTCAGTGATTCTGCCAAACCACACACTACCTAACTGCTTAGTTTCTCGAACAGTCCAGGCTTCCCACTGTAGCTTTTGGATATGGGGATGATGACACTATGACACCAAGAGAAGAGAGTTTTAGGAAGGTGAAAGAAAACACATTTTATGTTACTTGGAAATTAGAGAAGGCTTATTTTGAGGTTTCTATGGCATATGATACTTAGCATTCTGAATACAGGTAAATTAACATAAACCTGTGTTGGCACAATGATGGTCTTAGTTGTATACGATAAAAAAGACTCTTGGTTTTCCTCAGTAAGGTGGCTTATGCCAATTATCCTAGCACTTGGGAGATGACAGCAAGGCTGCTGGAAGAGTAATTCAAGTTTAAAGCCAGCCTGGACTATCTAACAAGTTACAGGTCAGTGTGGGCTACAGATTGAGATTCTGGTCTTCAATAAGGAGTGGCTATGTAAATGCACCCACAAGGACAGCTCTAGCTGTAAGTGAAGAGTGTTTTAACAGAGCCTGCACACCAGGATTTCTGTGTTTCTGTGTCTGGAGTTTTAAGCCGAGTTCTTGTCATAGTACAGGAGGAGGAGGAGGCTATTTCTGCAGCTTCTTTTACAGGTGTTGTATTGTGAATTGGTCCCTGGTTCTCCCTCTCCTGCCTGTTTATATCTTAGAATCTTGACCTTTAATATAATGGTATTGGGAGGTGACTGGACTGAGATGAATTCATGAGGGTGAGACTCTGAGATAGAATTAGTGGCTTTTACAAGGGGACTAAGACATCAGAGTTCCTGCACTGTCTGCCCTCTTCATGCCCTCTCTCCTCTCTGTGTGCTGTCTCCTAGCCTGTGGCTTCTTGCTGTCATGTGGCCCAAGTTGATGAAGACATGTGTGGGCTAAGGACTGCAAAATTGAAAAGTCTTCCTGATGTCATAAGTCAGCAGTTGTTATGATTTGGAATGGAAATCCCTCCGCTAGCTCATATGTTTACGGTTCATAGCAGTAGATGTGCTACTGAAAGTGAGTCTGAGGCTGTGTTTGTTACTCCCCGACCTGCCCCTTTGAGGTGTCATCAGCACTCATTGAGAGGTGTTGACAATGCCTGCTCCACAGAGGTAGAGCATCACAGGCAAAGGTGTTATGGGGGTTACTAGTACTGTCTGTGCCTCAGGAGAGAGTGCCATATTGCAGTGAGGTCTCCCTCTTAGAGAATTGCTGGTTGACAGGCAAAAAATATGCAATCATTCTTTGCTTTTATTCATGAGAATAAATAAAACTTCCTTATGAAATCAAGGGGCCAATGTCATCCAGGCCCTAAAAGCTAATTTTCTTCAGTGGCTCCAACAGCCTCCTTCCAAGGAATATATTTTTATTTTTTAATTTTTTAGGTCTTTCAAGACAGGATTTCTCTGTGTATCCTTAACTGTCCTGCACTCACTTTGTAGACCAGGCTGGCCTTTAACTCACAGAGACCCACCTGCCTCTGCCTCCCAAGTGCTGGGATTAAAGGCGTGTGACACCTTGCTCGGCAGGAATAAATATTTTATATTTGGTTTCAGTTAAAAAAAAAATCTGCCCTAACATTTCAAGGAAGCTCTAAGCTCCTTTATAATTCTGAGTGAGTGAAATGCACAGGTGAGGGTACTTCACTCTGGATGGTGTGCAACATGAACAAGGGATGATGGGAATTCCAGGCACTGACAGCAGCAAGTTGTGTAAAAATGCTGCAAAATATGCCAGTAAACTCTGAGAGGAAGAGATCCAGATGAGTGTGCGATGCATATGGAACGTTGTCCTTACACCAAGGGAGTTCTTTGTGTTTAGTCTCATCTGTCTCTTACTGTGGCCACTTCTCTAGAGTCCTGTAGGGATACTATGCTGTCCATTATCTATAAAGTATTATCCTCTTGACTCAACACTTTTTTTTTTCCATACAGGGTCACAGTTTTCAGAGACTATCACTACAGACAAGTTTAGTTCACTTGAATCTCATCATCTCATGAAGTGGAAGAATGAAGAGTGGCCATTATTTCAGGACATTGTTCAGGAAGTGAATGTGGATTTACGGGAGGTTATGTGGGCTGGGGAGCATGGATCTGAAGTGAATGCAGTGGTTGGATCATGATGTATATAACAGTCAACAGTAGATTACATAGTAGCAGGAAAGGGAACTTAGACTAGGGATCCCTTGAGCAAGAGGAGGCTTGTGGTGTGGCCATGGGGTGCTAATCTGGGAATCCATAACAAAAAGCTTCCAGCTGGGGTCTCTTTAGCCTCTTTCCCTGGCTCTTGGCCCAGATGGTTGCCATTATGGCAACTCAGCCCCCTGGCCTGCATGTAGGGCTGCTTTTTGTAATAAGTCACTTGACAAACCAGATTCTCCATTGTGCAGGTAGCAGCAAGCTCATGCCTCAGGATCAACAAGTGCATAGAAAAATGAGAATGTCTTCATTCACCTCAGAGGGGGGTCTCTGGGGTGACCTCTGTGGTTATCCTTTCATGCCTTTTTTTCCTCAGGGTTGCCCTGATTAAACCTTTCTCTGGAACTTTCCATGCTTCCTAACTAAATTAGAATGAATGAATAAAAATGCAGATTCTAATTAGCACTTCCTGCATATTAAACAAATCATTCCTCCCCTTACTTGAAGAGTCACTGGGAGGAGATCAAGTTTGAAGTGTAGTTTTTCTTTCCGGATAGGGGTGACTCATCATGGCGAAAATGTTGCTGACCAGAATAGCATGTCCACTAGGTGTTGTGTTCTGTGCCCATCTGAGTGACAGAGAGGCATTCATCATTGTGGTTTTACTGACTGAAAAGGGGAAACAAGACTCACAGGGAACATTGCTTTAGAGGAAGGTATGGATGGGTACATTGGTTCAATTACTTTTAACGACTCTAGTGTCTAATAAAGTAGAATGTGAAGGAAAATGAGTTTCCTTTCTAGACATGGGGTCGGGGGGGGAGGGGGCTGGGACTGCTGACTTGATTTACAGCTGTGACATTCACTGACCTTACAGCCAAACACAGCCTGACCTCCAATGAGCTGGTGAGATACAATGTCTTCTAGGTTGAAATTCCCTTCTTAAATTTTTCATGAAGTTCTCCCAGTGGAATTCCTGTTGACTCCTGGAAAGATTGGCAGCATCATGAAGTGCTCCAACTGACCCATCAGGGAGTCCTAACTTTCACTAGCAGCCCACTGCCACCCCCTATGAAACCATATAATCAGAGAGAATAGGTCCAAGGCCCATCAATTGTAAAATTATCATTTTCTACCAAAGTAACATTATATTAAATGCTTAATTATTCATTGCTAATGCTTGTCATGGTGAAATATTGGCCTCACTAATTTTGAGAGCACCAGACCCAGCTTTTCTTCCTTGAAGGTTAATGGCTGATTTCTGATTTCATTTCTTTTCCTAAATGCAGCACACCTACCTCATTGTTTGACTCTCTGCCCTATTAGCAAGTAAAATCCTCACCACTTAATCTACTAGCTGCAAGAAAGAAAAGCTTGCTTTAACAGCCATGGTGGGAGAGCAGAAGTTGGGGGTGATGTGTTTTTAAAAGAGACTCACCTCTTGATTTAAATAAACTTTTAATATAAATCTGCTGTCATAGACTGCTGTCTCAAAAGGACAAAACTTGGAAGCAGTTAAGTTGACACTCTAGTTCTATCAAGACAGGGTAGGCAAGTCCTTCATAATTCTTGCTTTACAACTAATGTCTATCAGAGAGACTGGTCCAAGAGGCTGAAGATAGATGCTCTAATGTATGGGCAGAAATTGAGGACTAACTAGGCAGTCAGTTATCTGTCATTTCTTAGTTTTGAGAGCTGGTGGCTCTGCACTTTCATGTGTATTCAGATACATTTATCCTTCTCAGGTCTCTCTGATGTGGTTGAAGACTAGATAGTTATAGTCTCACAGTTAAGTTTTAAGTTGTTTAGGAATTAAAAGGATGTTCTAGGTCTAAGAAGATGTCTTTAAGTTGGTAATGCAAGTTAGGATGGAAACTTAGGTATAGAACTTTAAACTCATGGCGATAGATAGATAATAGAATATTAATATCAGTTGCCAAATACATATGGAGTGGACATTGGGAATGTATGTTATACCTTATAATTTTCATAATTGTGGCCTAATTATTAAAAAAAAACCCTATGAGTTCTGGGAGAAGGGTGAGAGGGTGGGACCGGAAGTAGTGGAGGGAGGGGACTGTGATGGAGATGTAACTTGAAGTAATAAATAAACAGTAAAAAAAAAAATCTACTATCAGACTTAGAATTATTCTGTGGAGGTCTGCACACTTCACCCCCTTCTGCTTCTGAATGCACCATGATTTTAATCCTCTCCTCAGTGGCCTTCCTCATCTGTCTCAGCTCCCTGGCAGTTGCTGAGACATAAAGGCTGCTGATGTTGATCCAAGCCTTACACCAGCAAGACTGCAGGGAAAGGAATGACTTCAGTGTGCCATTGATGTAGAGCCTGGGAATCAAGGCCATTACCTGCTAATACAGTCAGTGGTGGGGCCTTGGGATTCCCTTCCCTCATCTATACGGGAGTTCTGAATGGCTTGGTCTTGTGTAGGTAAAACTATAGCTACTGTGAGTTGATATGTGTAACAGCCATGTCAGATCAAGAAGTCCGTATTTCACAGGGGCTGTCCATCCTGGAGGTCTTACATTCATTCTGCCCTTCTGTAATATCCCCAGAGCTTTGGATGGGAGGAAGTTGATGTAGATGGTTCAGCCACAGCTGAGAACTCATAGCAGAGTCTCATGCACTCACAATGCAGAGACTCAGGACTTTGAACTTATTATAAGTCTCTGCCCTAACCATTACTCACTGCAAGAAGAAGCTTTTAAGTTGAGAACAGTACATATCCATGGGTATAAACACAAGCAGAGTTGCTTTAGGATCTTTATTTCCTGCTATTTCTTTGCAATCTCTCAAGCTGTAAAGCTCGCAGGAGAAACATGACAATTATTATTTTTTTCTTCAATTTATTCTTCTCTTATGCAATACATTGTAACTGCAAACTGCAGTTCCCCTCCCTCCATCCTCCTAGTCGTCCCCCCACAACCAACATTCTGCAGATCCACTGCTCCTATTTCCTTCAGAAAAGATCAGACCTCCCAGGAGTACTGCTACATAGTGGAAACTGTCTGCATAGGAAACTCAGGTATATCTGTGGTGCAAGCAGTTGTCACACCTTGTCTGCTAACCCAGGCACATTCCTGTCTGTTCACTCTTCCTTTCAGGGATAAACTTCATGTGATTTGCCTTAGATGGCAATCTCTCTCTCTCTCTTTCTCTCTCTCTCATGTGTGTGTGTGTGTGTGTGTGTGTGTGTGTGTGTGTGTGTGTGTGT
>CAJQZJ010011617.1:5080691-5101520 GCA_907164525.1 Lophiomys imhausi
GTGTGTGTGTGTGTGTGTGTGTGTGTGTGTGTGTGTGTGTGTGTGTGCAGATAGATATATTGATTGAGATTGATGGTCAATTTGACAAGATCTAGAGTCACCTAGTACACAGATCTCTAGGCATATCTGTGAGATAGGTTCTAAACTATGTTATCTAAAGTAAGAAGACCTAACTGTGTGTCAGCATTCAGTGGGCTAGAGTCCCAGGTGAGTAGGAAGAAAGAAGAGCATTGAATACCAGCACTCATGCTCGGTGCTTCCTGACTGGATGCCACATAACCAGCTGTCTCACTTTCCCACTGCTACACTTTCCCCACCTCAATGGCTGTACCCCTTGAACTATATATGCCCCAGTGGATCCTTTCTTAAGATCTAAAGGGTCTAAAGATTACTTTAGTCATGCATTTTGTCACAACAGCAATAAAAGTATTACACAAGTGGTATGCGATGTGGATGGTGAAGTGATATCTGCTCTAAAACTCAAACCCTGGAAAGAAAGGTACCCACATTTACCACATACTTACTGTGCAACAGGCAGTTGGCACTTTACAGAATGACTCTAGGAAACCCTCACAACAGCCATAGTAATTATGTGCTCGAAGAAACAGGAGCTCAGAAAACTTCAGCGCTCTCCCCAGGATGCAGAAGGGAAGGCGGGGTGGGGTCATCATAACCTGGTCTTTGGTGGGACAGTGTTCTCTCTGGTCTCTGTAGTCACTGGAGCTTGGGGAAGGGTGAGACTGGCTTACAGAAAATGAAGTGCCCCTGTACTAATAGTATCTAGACAAATCAATCAATTGGATATACAATTTGTCCTTGGTTTCTATTTTGTGACAGATTGGATATCAAATGTACACATTATGCAATTTCATGTTTGGAATGCTTAATTTTCTCCAAGTGTTGTATAGCTGTTTATTATAGAAATTGTTTTCATTAGTGTCTGTGAGCAAATGACATTCACATATAAGTCATACTTCAGTACACAACAGGCAGAGGTACACCAGAGTCTCAGCTTTGGGGTCCCCACTAAGAACATCTTCTAAGTGCACACGTAAGCATGTATATATGTGTGGGGGGACAGAGGGCTCCATCCATTTGCTGACCATTGAAATTCAGTGTTAAGGTATTGGTGGTGGTGGTGGTGGTGGTGGTGGTGGTGGTGGTGTGTGTGTGTGTGTGTGGTATTTCTTACCACAATATAATGATTGTTTCTGTCCCAGTAAATCTATTACCAGTGGTCATGGTCTGGGAGGCATGCTTGCAGACTCCCTCCTGGCATCGTATTCAAGGATGAAACAAAGGTACAAACAGATTGCAAAGCATCAAGGTAACTTTCTTCAAAGTGAACTGATAGTACAAGTTAGAAAGAAGTACCGTCAAGATGGACAGCAGGCCAGGTGAAGGCCCTCAATAGTTCTTATTGCTGCTTGGGGGTCTCCTCTCAAAGAAAGAGTTTATTTTCAGGAGGCATAGTGTGTGTGGTTGTCTATTTTGATTGACAGATTAAGTTACATACTCATTATGTATGTAACTGCTCATGTCCCTTTCCATAACACATCTGATTTTAATCGTAAGGATGCCCAATTAAGCATAGGAGTAAAATGGTGAACGAGTGATTCACTCTAAATGTTCACCTGGGGACACAGTTTTGCCTTATTGACCCCACACATTCAGAATCTGCTCAGACTAAATTGCTGTCCTTGCTTCTAAACCAGGACACAAGTGGAGCAGATTGAGAAGAATCTACATTTGCTCATTGATGCAGGGATCAGGGGGAGGAGAAGCTTATTCCTTTGTTCAGAGAGGAGTGTGCATGCATGCAAGAGTCTCAGGCTTCCAAGTGGACTGTTGTAACTGGGTGTGCATGCAGCCAGGTGAGTCCCAGGCTACCACACCTACCTCATAATGACACAACACTGGCAGTGAGGCGCATTTGCAGGAAATGCACCTTTTCCTTGTACCTCTTCTCCTATTTCTGATCTGTGTGTATGACTCTGAGGAGATTGTAACTTTTACCAGCTGCTAAACCCATGTTGTTCAAGGTCAGTTTAAGGGCTAGGATGTAGCTCAGTGGCAGAGAACTGCCCTACCATGTGTTAGGCCATGACCCTACAACTCAATGCCACAAAAAATAAAACATAAAACCTACCATTTATCTCTTCCTAGCCTTTTGGCTCAAAACAATCATGTTTACAAATCAACTTAACATAAATTGTTTGGTGTGTGTGTGTGTGTGTGTGTGTGTGTGTGTGTGTGTGTGTAATGTAGTTTTTTCAAGAGTGGACTATAAGTTTAAGACAGACATACTTACCCAAAGACTTAAAATCAGCCTTTAGACTTAAAAATCAGCAAATGTATTTCACCCTTCAACCTGCACAAGAAATCACTAAGGAAGCCAGAATCTGCAAGGGAATGGAATCCATTCCTGTAATTAGCCACTCCTTGTCTGTGAGGCTCGGCTCCTTTCTACATGTTAATAAATTAATTCTTTTGTCATACCAATTATTAAAGATACATTTCTATGCTTTGAAGTTAATTATGAAAACTTAGTTCTGTATTTTAAAGTCATCTGATTCTTTGGTTGGCTGTAATAATTTTCAAACTTTTCATTGCAGGTATGATTTTAAAATCTCATCTAATTTTAGCAGTGTTTAATTAGGCTCACTGGCTATTTCTTTCCCAGGTTTAGAGTTGGGTTTGTTTTTCTTTTCCATGACCTCTACCTTCAGAACTTCTCATGTGTCTAGCTGCTTGCTAGGCATCTTGAGGTTGTTAATATTGGTTCTATTAAAAAATACCAACAACATAACATTTGACATCCCAGAGGGAAATCTTCTATATAAAAAATGCACTTTATATATTCATAAGAGATATCTAAAGAAATTATTGCAACAAGAGTAGAGTTGATAATTACAAACTCAGCATAGACACAGGCTCTGAAGGTGAGGAAAATGTCTTAAGTAGGACATTTAAAAAACGTAATTCAATGCAATTCAGTGTTTGCTAATCCAAGACCATAGTTAAATTGAGGGGCATCTGCATGGCTCTCATTCTGTCTCCAATTAATTCATCAGAATATCTTGTTAGTTTATCAAGCACCTTATGAAAACTCTGGACACTTCTTACCACCCAAATATCTTCTCTCTGTGGATGCTTTGTGGGTGTTTTGAATGAGAAATATCTGCCTTAGGCTCAGCTATTTGAACACCCGTTACCTCATTGGTGGCAACATTTGGGAGGGTGATAAAGCCTCACTGGAGGAAGTATGTCAGTAGGGGAGGGTTCTGAGAGTTCATAGCCTGACCTTACTTCCAGTTCTCTCTCTCCTTCATGTTTGTGGTTGAAGATGTAAGCTCCCTGATTATTATTCTGGCCACATCCTCCCTTGATGTTATGGACTCTCTTCTGGAATCTTGAGCCCAAATAAACTCTGTCTTTTATAACTTGCTTGTCATAGCATTTTATCACAGTTACAGGTACATAGCTAGTCTCTGTGACCCTGGACATCTCTGTTTTGCTCAATTCATTCTTCCTAGTCTAGAAATTTCATCATTTATGTGGCTCCCACCTAACAACTACCTGTTACTTTTCATAACAATGATGTCATCAAATATGGTTACGATTTTCATTGAAAATTATTTACAGTGTCTAAAGCAAATGTACTTTGTTAGAGACAAGCTATAGTTATATTGAGAGTGAAATGAAAGACACATTTATTTAATATCTACCTGAGTCCTAAACACTATAGTAGAATTAAATAGATCCTTTATCATATAATCTTGGTGAAAATTTGAGAGTATTAGTTTCTTTCATCTATGGACACTGAGGGTCAAAACCTTGCTTAAGGCCATGTGCTTTGGGCAAGTTCAAATTAGATTTTTGAGATTCTAGCTTTGAACTTGATTCTGTTTTTCCCACCGTACACACATTTTACGAGCTTTTCTTACAGTGTGCGGAAAGAATGACAGGCAATTTAAAGGAAAAATCGATCAATCCAGACAAATAGAAATAACAATCTTCTTCAAATTGCTGTCATAATTGCTTTGGAAGAGAATCTCACAGGATAAAAATGGGTGAGAGAAGCCTGGTCTAGTGGGCACAGCCAAGTACTAAGACGTTTTCATATTTCCAAGAGATACACTTGTGAAATGAATGTAAAGATTGAATTCCATCATGTGTGTATTCAGGCATGCATGTGCGTTTGTATGTGTGTGTGTGTGTGTGTGTGTGTCCAGAAGACAATCTCAGGTGTTGCTTATCAGGAGTGATCCACCTTGTTTGTGAGACAGTGTCTGTCACTGGCTTAATTGGAATTTAAGCTGGACTGTGAACCAAGGAGTTTCTGGGATCTGCCTCTCTCTGCCTCATGAGATCCAATGCTATAAGCATTCAACAACCTGTCTGGCTTTTTACATGGGCTCTGAAAATTGAATTGAAGTTCTTATGATTGGACAGCGGGCATTTTACTAACTGAGCCATGGCCCTTATGCACCCACATTCACTGTTCTTTTGCTACTGTGGGAAGAAGGCCTGTATCCTCTCAGAAATAACATGCCAAAGCTCTGTTTTACAATGGAATGAAACCTCACTTGGAGGTGAGATTAGTTAGACACAATCAGGAGGGGATCCTTCAGGTTTATATCAGAAGAAGAGACCAGAGACATTGCTTACCATCCACCACACCATGTGATGACATAGGCTGAAAGTGGTCCACTGTAAGATACAGGGTCCTCAAGGGAACTCACTTGGCAGCCACTTCATACTTGAATTTCCAATCTCTGAAGTGTGGGAAACAAACATCTGCTGTTGCAGTTTACAGTCTTGTGGATTTTGCTCTGAGAAGCTGATATGTCTAATGCTTGCAGCCTGCATAGACCTACCTCTATGTTGCGCCCACATTGTCCGATTAATAGGCTAACAATTGTTATAGGAACACTGATCATCACAGGGGCATGGCCATCACAGAAGCAGAACAAAACTCATATATTTTAATGAGGTAAGATGGTGAGGTCAAGTCTGTTATGGTCAAGGCTGACAGAGTGACAACTCCACCTTAAGTCACCAAGTCACCAGACACACAGTCACACACTGCTATGCCAACCATCTCCTCATTGTAAAGCCTTGCTCCTTTCTTTTAAAATATTAAACATAGTTTTCCTGGACAAAACAATGACAGAATAAAAAGACTCATCTTTTAAATCACCACCATCACCATCATCATCATTGCCATCATCAATGTAATTGTCATCATTATCACCATCAACACCATCATCATCCTCTCATATCATCATCATCATCTAGCTGGGAACTCACTGCTTGTTCTCTTGTCTTGTCCTCCCAAATACAGGGAAATAGGAATTTGCCTCCATGCTTGGTTTATGTGGGATGAAGTTGGGAAAAATTGGTTTAAAACACATTTGCAGTGAAGTAGGATGCATGCTGATGGCAGACACCAGCCATATTTCTCAGATGAAGATTGTGTTTTGGTCTTACTTTCTTCATGAAACAGAAATAAAGTGTCACAGAGTAGATGCCAATCCTACCTGGTCCAGAACATTGAACTCATGAGTACAGCTCTGCAGGGTTTTCTTACAAACGGATTCACTTGGATATTTAAGCCTGGGAACCCATGCAATGAACAAAACCATATTCTCAATGTGTTCTGATGGTACATGTAACTGCTTAAGAATGAGAGCTGCCCATAATTTCATCTTTCCTAGATTGTATCTGAGAATAAAAATTCCCATTTGTTAGGCATCTCCCTGGAAGGTGAATACTGCACCATGCATGCTGCCTCTTTCATTTGAGTTTTCTGACAGGCTAAAGTAGGCATTGTCATTTCTCCCACACCAGGAAATACTGGACAAAGGCTCCTGGCTGGGGTCTGCCTTCCCAGCATTTGGTCCTGCACACTGTGAACAAGAAATATTGTGAGACACACAGATGACTTGGATCATTTATAGTGAAATGGAATTGCACCAATAAGAACAGAAGAAGAACTTGTCTTTCTTTCTTATGGAAAAAATTGTCAACATACCATTTCCGACACCCCCCTCCCCCCAAAAAAAACCCCAGCAAGGAGCTGTCTAAGCAGTAGAGGAACTCTGGTAGGCTACCACTTGATAATGTGGCCTCCTGCCTTGTGCGCCTACAAGGCCACTCTTAGCCTGAAAAGGTGTTGCTGGGGAGCCCTTTGGAGGCATCACCAGATGCTAGTACTACAGAGTCTGATATGTTTTGTAGTGTCCTTCTAGACATTGCACATGTGCCAAGGTGGAGAATAGGCGTGATGACTGTGAAGCAGGCTTAGGTCCTCCTCCATTAAACTCCTCACTCCACACTTGTACATTGCCCCAGGCGTAGGGAGGAGGAACTTGCATTTCTAAGTGAGAAAGTAGGAGATATGGCTAGAAGTCACGGTACAGACCTCATTTTAGCAGAGGAATTATACTGTGTAGGTACTCATGTATGGAGGGAGTCCACTTTGTAGACCCTCAGAGGTGAGAAGTGTTGTCAAATCCCCAGACACCTGCCTTCTGTGTAGCTGGGACTCAGGACTCGGTAAAAGACTAGGGGTCCCTGCATTCACACAGAAGTTGGAGGCTATACAGGTAATAGTCACTCTGTTTCTTGGGATAGAGGCTATCTAAGTCATTCTGACTGTATATGTTATTGCAGCAAAGTGTCCCTAAATAGCCCCAAAGAGAAAAGCATTTCTAATTAGAGGCATCAGACTAACCTAGGATTTACCCCAGCAAATAGATAGGATGTTGCTATTTGAAGTACTTGGGAGAGTTTGAATTTTTGAGTTACTAAGACCAATTTGGAGGATAAGTGGTTAGATGTCAAAGTAGCCTTTGTGTACAGCAAGTCATTTTTGGAAATGTCAGCTCCCACAGTCCACGATCATGTTTCCAAATAGACTTGCCTGTCATCATTGTTACCTAATCTGAGGATGAAAGCAAAGGTAATCTGCTCATCACAGGTGGTGGGACATTGTACCCCAAGGAAGGATTTACCAAAGGAGGAAACTGGGAGTCCAGGGGCTGGGAAGAACAGGATACAACTTGCTTCACTGAGATATTCCAGCTTAGACCATTGTCAGGTAAATGGTAGATACACAAAAAGAACTTGTTGAAGAAATCAATGGTAGTAGTTTGTTTCAGTAGCATTTAGTGTTTGCCACAACAGTGCAAGTGTCCTGACAGAATGTACACTTTATAGATGCCAAAAGATTTGATGTGTTGCCGGTATTGGGGAATCAATCAAGGTCTCTCTTCCCTCAAGAGCTAGGAAAGCAATTCCTACACTGTTCGGGGACTCTGTGGTCAAATCAGCTGGGCAGAAATTTGCAGTCTTCCTGGAACTCAAGCAGCTTTTGACTCCTTTGCTTCTAATTTCCCCAAAACACACAAAGCATCAGGTGCTTAGTGCTGATAAACACTCACTGAGTCAAGTCAGTGGATTCATTTATGGGAAGTTACAGCACAGTTAGATGTGGAAGGAGGCCATGAGTTTCTGATCCTGGACTTGAGCAGCCAGTGGTGTGTCAGCAGATTCAGAGCTTCCCCTGCACCTAGTGAGTGTGGGGGCACAAACAAGCCTTACACAGACACTGTTTTTACCTTCAGAAAGTTAAGCATTAAGACCAAGATGACCTGTTAGATGAGCCCAAACACTACACAGGGTAACTCCATGGAAAACATTCAAAAAGGGCCAGTTTCATGTTTCTAAAGTAAGACAGCTATGTTCTGTAGACACTGTGGTTGAAAGTTGGCAGGCACATGCTCACTGGAGTGGATGATGGTGTCCATTGGCATCTGGGCCACTGTTCTGCTTGATTCCATTGTACACAGGAAATAGGGACCATGTTCAACCCTGAGGAGCTTTCTGGAGCTCCTTTAAAGCACACACATGCTCCATATTAAGGAAAGGAAGTTTTGTTATTATATGAGTAGAGTTAATTTATAAAAAGCAGCTGGAGTATAAGTATGACTTGCATGGAATTGTAAGTACATATTTAATTAGAGCATTGTGTGTTTGGTTATGTAAAGATCATAAAACTGGGAAGGGATCCTTCATTTCTACACAGAAAATAGTGTGGTCAGTTTTTGCCAGAAAATAATAAATGATACTATAAGAAGATATTGGGATACATTAATACTCAGTATAATTGATAACTGAAGGGGAAAAGCTATTTTGATATCTATTTTTGAAGAGAGAGATTTACGCAAGCCTCCAAATGACCTTGACCACAAACTTCCCTCCTAATGCCAAGCTCACCAATTAGAAGCACTGACTGGGAAGTTCAGACCCAAACAAACCCCATCTGGGCTCAGCAGGGAGACCCCCCCCCCCCCCATTTTTCCAGAAGTCCTCCAGCAGCAGCCACCAGAATCAAATGTCAATGAGGTCATTCCTGGGCATAAGCAGGAGGCCTTGCAAGTTTCCAGAGCTCTACACACTAAGCCCAGATCTCCCAGCCTCCTCAAGCACAAAGGCTCCTTTGAAACACTAGAAATTCTGCCAAGCTCCACATGGTAACACGTGCACCCTTAGCAGGCACAGGTTGAGGGCTCATAATCTAGTAATCATCATACATTATTTTGCATTTTTTCAAAGTAGAGCACCATCTATATGGCTTAAAGGGCACAACAGACAGAAATCAATGATGTTGCTACCTCTAGGCAACATTTGTCAGATCCATCAGATTCTCAGTCCTTAAAGCCACTGCCCTGCCTAGACCCATGCCTGCAGGTAGAGCTGCGATCCTAGAGGAAAATCGGACTGAGGAATCAGTAGGCAGTGTTTCTCCCAGATCTCTTGGTATTTGAAAAGCAGTTTCATACCTGAATAACCAGGTCTGATGTTTCCTGTATTTTGGGGGAAATACAGATAAATCTGTATTAGATTTCCTTGTTTCCTTACAGACTATTAATAAGCCCAAATGGAAAAGGAAGTCTGGCTGGGTGCAAGTCTGCTCTGGCGACTCTCTCAGTGCCATAGTTACTAATTTCTGATATTCTATAAGGCCCTTCCCCAACTTCTGAAGCCCATGTCTACAGTGCTGGGTACCAATGTGCATGTAGGGATGTAGGGCTCCATCTCCTTAACTGTGTAATGAAACTGTTGGTACTGAGATGCAGGTTTTTCCTGGGTTCATAAAAAAGTATACCCTATATGTAGTCTCCCCCCTCTATATAAATACATATATATGTATATATATATAGTATAATACTCTAGAGAAATACTAAGTGATTTGCCTAGTGAAGCACTTAGAAAACTGAGAGTTCTCCACAAATATCCTAAGCTACACTTATAGTCTGCACATACAGGTTTACCTATGTTTACCACCCAGAGTTACTTTCTTGTCTTAGAAGCCCTAAGACATCTTGGGCCCTGAGAAAAGAGCAAAAACAAAATCTATGGCCCTCACAAGGCAATAATAATCTTAAGACCATGATCCAGGAAACTCCATGTGCATTTGTGGCTAAGAATTCTGTAGTACTCCGCTGCAGGAGTTTTTGCCTTGAATACTACTTAGTGTACCACAGAGGTGTAGGTAATAACTGACATATGTGTTGTCCAGGGACTGACCTGTTTGCCTTCCCTATGTTTTTCTTTGTATGTGTTTCATCAAAAGTCAGTGGTGTGTATGTGTATGAGTGTGTGTGTGTGTGTGTGTGTGTGTGTGTGTAGAGTGGGGCAGAGTTGGGGTGGGAGTAGGAGAAGGGTGGGAGGTGTGGCAGATAGAGACTGTGATTTGGGGATTCTTTTAAATATTCTTGACTGTATGCAACAGTCAGGCCAATACTGCCATTAGCTACCTTTTCTGTTTCTGGACCCTGTACTTTAACATACATGTAAATAATCTAATATATAGATCAATGGTTAGACATGTTCCATGAAGAAGAGGCAGGACTCCTTCTGATTTTAACATCTGTCATTTTACTATACATCCCTTTCCACAATAATCAGAATTAGAAAATCCTTTGTAGAAAGATCCACAGGCGACTGTAGCCTCCAGCCATTGAAGGCTACTGTGTATTCAATACTTCCATTCACGATGTTCAAAGTGCCATTTTGTAAAATATCTGCAAGTCAATTTTGAGTAGCATTAACTCAGCTAAAACAAAGAGTAGGCATTTTAATTTGCATTATAATTTCACAGCGAATATAGTTGAACCAGCTAGAAACAACGAAAGTCAAAAACCTGTAATTGTTAGATGCAGATTTTATCATTAGTATTTTGTCTGCAAGAGAACAAATGGGCAGACCCTAGTGTCTTTGTTCATTCAAAGCAGTGGTTCTCAGCCTTTCTAATGTTGTGACCCTCAACCATAAAATTATTTTCATTGCTACCCCATAACTGAAATTTTGGTACTATTATGAATCATAATGTGAGTATCTGTGTTTTCTAATGGTCTTAGGGAACCTTATGAAAGGATCATTCGACCCCCCCCCCCACAAAGGGGTCATGACCCATAAATTGAGAACCAATGGTTTAAAAGAAGAAACACTGGAAAATAGAAGTGATCACTATTTGTCATAAAACTGTGTCATGGACCTATGAATAAGTCCCTGTGCCAGATTAACAGGGAAGGTGACAGTCGATGGAAAGGCTGTGGACAAGGAAGGGAGCTGAGGGATCACAAAGATGGGAGAAAACAAAGAGTGCTGGGAGAGTTAGTTTGCAGCACAGCGGTTAAGATGAAGCTCTTCCTTCTCAGAGGATGTGAGTTCTGTTCTCAGATCTCACAGCAGATAGCTCACAACCACCCATATTTCCAACTCTAGGGAGAATCCCAAACCTCTAGCCTCCGAAGGCACCTACCTCTGCATAACATAATTAAAGAATTAAAATAAACCTTAAAAAGAGGAAAAGTAAGACTTCAAATTTAATCACATTAAACTTCTCACTACATTTATTTATTTATCTATTTATTACTCACATGCATGTATGTGTGTGTTGTTGTGCATGTGAAGGTCAGAGGACAACTTGTTTATGGTGACAGTAGGGCAGGGTAGGGGAGGGGGCAGGGTAGGGGATGCTAAAACTCCATGAAGATGTCGGCTTTCCGTTCAGAGGAACCAGGTCAAGGAGGAGAGGGTAAGCAAGGCAAAAAGAATTATGAGGACTTAGGAAAGAAGGGGAACAAGAGCACACCAAAGCACGTGCTCAAAGCATGTACACCTACACATCCCACTGACCTGTAGCCAGGCATGCACACCACACTGGACACTATGGCTGAGAATCAGGTACCTACATCTCCAGTTTACGTCTAATGAAGTCAGTTGAATCCTAAAGTCAAAATAGTGAGGTCTTTCTGCTGGAGCAACTGATAAGACTTGAGAAAACATAACAGAAGGTCGACATCAGGGACAAAGCTAGCAACTGCTTTGACCAGATTGGCATGTGTAGAATGTTACATCTGATTGCAAGTTTCACATTCTGATTTTCTTTTCTTTTTCATTCTGATGTTTTTTTTTTTTTTTTTGTTTTTGTAGTCCAGGTTGAACCTGGACAATCATCTACTTCAGTTCTCCAGATATTGAATTATAGGCATGAGCCACCATGTCCAGATCAAAACTTTACATTCTCATAGTTCACACCATAAGGCCTGCCCCATAAAAAAAAAAAAAAAAAAATCCTCTCGATTTTTAAAATGATTTTGCCAACAATTTTATATGATAAGGCATTATGCTATGATTAATCTTTATTAAAACACTTGAATTAATAGCTACTACTCGAATATTTGAGTTGAAAAATTGTATAATTTCTAGGTCTTATAAGTATGTATTTGAATTCATTTAAAGATAGACATTATTCTCTTATAAAACAAATAACTAAGGGGCTGGAAAATGGCTTGGTTAGCAAAGTGCTTACTGTTCAAGCTGGGGATCTGAGTTTAGAACCCTAGCACCTCTATTAAATCTGGGTGAAGTGTTGCAGATCTGTTCATCTCAGTACTGAACAGGGAGGGACAGGAGGGTCTTTGTGACTAGCTGGCCAGCAGGTCTATTGGAGAGCAGCAGAGGAAGAGACTGTTGACCTTTTTCTCCACATGCAAGTGCAAGTACATTCACTTGAGGTGAGAATTTTGGTTTCTTTAAAAACGTAGAAATGTTATGTGGCTGGCTATGTTTTTGTTTGGATCCCAGGCATGGGGCTGCTTCAGATTGACCACAGATCTAACAGGGGCGTGATTTTGCCAGCTGAAGATGGCTTATATTTGGAATTCTGGGGACTCTTTGGAGGATGTATATGCCAGAGCCCCAAGAGGCAGGCAGGCTGCTGCTTCTGCTGTTTGCCAATTGGATTGCCATTTGCTGTTTACTGGATTGTTAGTTGCTGGTTGGAAACATCCTGATGACAAAGATTGGACTTGCCCCAAGGAGCTCGACACCCCTAATCAGTTGGAAGTAGGCAAAAGAGATTTACACCTCCTTTCTCCTCTATCCCTTTTTTTCTTCTACCTAATGTTGGGGGGGGGGAGTGGAAGGGATACGGGTGATGTAGGGAGATAGGAAAAATAACCCAATAAACTAACCAAAAACCCAGTTATACAACACTTAACACAACTCATTAAACATGGAGACATTGAGCTGGTGCTTACCTAATCTTTACCTGCATGGAATAGTGTTCATGGTACCAGAAGGTACTTTGCATGCTAACAAAGGAGAAATGTAAACACCAACCCAGCTACACACTCTTCAATCTATAATGATGTTCTGCCTGAAAGATATGCTAGTGCAACGGTGGCACAAAGCTTGTTGTGACACTAATGTTGACCTTAGTTCTCCACATGCAAATACAGATACTCACTCACAAACATACTTGTATTATGCACACACACACACACACACACACACACACATACTTGCAATCCGCACATACACTCACACACACACGCACACATGCACCATCGACAAACACTCATAAAGTGTCTATGCGCATGCATCAGTAGTTCACCCAGTAAGTCTTTCTTACCCCCTAACTGTGAGTCCTCTGTTCTGCTTAAATAGCTAAAATTTCATAAATGTACAATTCCCAGTTCCCTTTCTTTATTACTAACCACACTGAAATAAATGGGTTTTCTTTAAGTTAAAAAAGTGTTTACATGTAGAAAAAAATCTCATAAAATGGAATTAAAAGTGATCACACACACATACACACTACTTCCCCTCACATTGTTCAATATTTTTGTGGCTGAAACTTACATTTCACTTTATGCAATTAGCAAATGCATAAATTGCTTCAATTTGTGTGGATTAACCAGAATCACCACTTCCTGCTTGCCAGGGCCTCTTCTTATTCTTAAATAATACTATGCAACAGACAAAGGTTTGCATGACAGAAAGGAAACACTTTTCATGGAGTTTTTTTTTTTTTTTTCAACTAGGGAATGAAAATGTTACCTGATGGAAAGAGTTTACCAAAGATAGTTTGCAACTGAGACTTTAAAAAATTAATTGTTCATTATGGAAAGCAAGTGGTAGGGTGAGAATGAGAGAGAGAGAGAGAGGGAGAAGATGAGGAGAGGAGAAAAACAGGAGGAGACAGAGACAGAAGCAATGTGTGCTGATCAGTGCCTGCCTTCAGACTTGTGCCCCAGTAGAACCCCTAGGCCACCAACCTCCCCAGTTGGCACAAATGTCCTCTTGCCTGTAGAACAGTTAGTTACATCCTGCTATCAGCTGGAGAAGCTGAGGCTAGCTGGTTGTAACTGGGCTGAGCTGCCTTGTGCTTGACAACTTTCCAGCTGCCTTAGTTTGCTTCAACTGAAGAGATTATAGACACCTGCAGGTCTGCTATGGCTGTCCTTTGTCCAGGGTCACTATGGAGTCGGCCATGCACAAATGCTCCCCACTGAACCAGGAAATTGAGTCTCCAGGATGAATCTGGACAAGGAGTTGAAAGAAGACTGATTAGAAAATTAGATTACTTGAAAAAAAGAAAAAACAAAAAAAGGAATGCCGTAAAGCCCGGCTGCTGCATAAGCCCACTTCATCTGAAACTGTCATTCACTCTGTGTGTCTGCCTGAGGTGCCGCCCCCCTCCCCCCAATGGTCTTTTTGCAGAAGCAAATAGCATTGGGCCAGACCAGAAAAAGGAAAAACTGGGAAACAGAGACCTGATATTTTAGGATGCACAGCCTTGCACATTATTGAAGCACATCAGGAGGATTTGTTCATAAGCCTGTCAACTCTCAATGAATACTGTCCACACTGACTGAGAACTAAGTAAGCAGGCATTTGTAGCACCAATTTTTGAGATCAAAATCAAGTCAGAATTTGACAGAAATCACAGGGAGTTTTCTTTAACCACAAACTCAGCCAAGTCAGTATTCATTTCTGAGAGGCAGTAGGGCTGGGGCAGCCAGAGCACAAAGGACATTGCCCTCCCCTAGTCCTGTGCTCTAGGATTCAGGACATTTGCATGAAAAGATGGACGAAAGGGAAGGAAATCGTGAGAGTTAGAAGATTCCAACTGAAATCGTTAGAAGCATTTTTCCAACTAACCTTTCCATTTTGAATTTCCATAACTGTAATATTCTAACAATAATCTCTATGCCTTTATGATTCATAAAAATGAATAAAAATTGAGGACAGCTTTCCAGTTTTGCCACAATGATTGGTCTTGTTACTGAATTTAG
Organism: Lophiomys imhausi; assembly: GCA_907164525.1. Lineage (NCBI taxonomy): Eukaryota > Metazoa > Chordata > Mammalia > Rodentia > Muridae > Lophiomys > Lophiomys imhausi. The sequence continues at coordinate 5,095,349 of CAJQZJ010011617.1, forward strand.
CAAACAAAACGTACAAAGTTGTTAAAAAGATTCTCAAAGACTCCTAGAAACTATAGTTAAGGAATTAAATGTAAACATCATTAAAGTTATTTTATAAGTAGAGAATCTCAATGAAAATACAGAGACCCACTGAATGGTTTAGAAGGAGCAGGTACAGAGAGTGGATGAAAAACTTGATTGAATGGTCTCAGCAACTGAGTGTGGAGTCGTGATAGAAACACAGAACACCAACAAGAAGAGACAGAAACAAGTCAATTTGAACAAGAATTTGATAGAATGAAAGAAAATGAAGGAAAGTCAGAAGGACAGCACATAGGGTGACAAGAGGAGATCGCGTGTGATGGAAAACCAGAGGAAAACAGGAGGGAAGGAAGGAAGGGCAAATATTGACAAGGGCTGAAACCACCCCACTGCACCATCACACTACACTGCTGAGCACCAAAATAAGGGAGAAGAAAAAATGGACTTACTGTGTGTGCCCATGCAGCCAAATATGGGACCCCACCCTCAAATCCATAAACGTGTGAACGGCAACCAAAATGTAGTTAATGATAGTGAGTGGAGTTTTAGAATGGGTGGGGCCTCAAGAATATAACATGGTGTGAAAGCAGACAGGCAAGAAATACTATCCAGTGCATGACTTCGCTTATATGTTTTCAACAAAGCCGGTCGATAGCCATAGGAAGAAAACTGGTGATGGCCTGGGGTGACTTGGCTATGAAGCGTTTACAGAAAATATCACCGAGTAGTACACTGTCAATGAGTGAAATTATAATGTGTAGAATAAATAGTTAAAAAGTTAAGATGATGTAGAAATAATTACTAGAGAAAGTCTTTGAGTGGGGGCCTAAGAATACCAACTGCAACTGAACAAAGGACAGAACACTTCTCACTTCCTAGGGCATTTCTTCAAGAAAGTCACCTGATCTTTTAGCACCTCAGTTTCCCTAGCTGTCAATGAAGTACAGCTTTGGCCATTGTTTTTAGTATAAAGAGATGATTTTCTCATTTTCTCTTAGATATTCACTCTTTCGGCAAGAACTACGAACTGTCACTCACATGTGAGAAGCTAGAGGGGCCATCATGAAAACATGAGGTATGACAGCTGTCATGATTGGCCTGGGGGACACCAGAGGTGTGTGAACACCCACAGAGAACAATGCACATGTACCTGGGAGTATCCTGTGAAACTGGCTGTTGTTGGAAAACCATAAGTGACAATATAGTCTAAGAAGTATTTCCACTGGACCCAGGAACACCCAGATCGTGATGTGAGGGGGACACCATTAGAAACTTTCTCCCTAAGACCCCAAGGATGGGAAATACCCATAAGAAACAGTGCCAGGGAGTGTAAAATCAGTTGTTCTCATTAGCCTGACCTTTCAAGTTCTGGTATGAAAAAAGTAACATAGATGGGATTTTATTAACCTTAAAATTTAATAGGGCTAAAATGGCCCTAGAATGAGATCTGGCTTCAACTAAATCAGCTGAAATAGGATTTTACTGTAAATGCCTCACTATCTCATTTATTATTATTTTTAATTAATTAAGTTTTATTCTTTGACAGTTTCACACAAGTATATTATGTATTGTGATTATTCTCCCCCACCCTCGATTATTTTCTTATCACTATCAACCTCTTTTGACAGAGACTCCAAAGTAGCGCTCTCCTGTGCTAGGCTGCAGCCCATGGAGTGATTAGCAGCCAGGGATGTCTTCACTCTTGGTCACACCCACTGCATGCAGATTTAGCTGATCATCTATAAGGAAGAGCTAGAGCAGGCCAGTGAATGCAGTACATAGCCACATCCACAGAAGCAATAGTGTCAATGCACAAAACTGCCCCTCTTCACCCTGGTGGCTCCTCCATGAGAACCTAATGGGGTAGAGCAGCCCTTTAGCTGCGGGTAGAGGACATGTGTCCCATTCTACTTTCATGTTAGGACAAACTCTGTCACACAAAGTCACTTTGAAGGAGTCCTCACCTTGACTTGTTTTTTTTTTTTTTGGGGGGGGGGGCTCACATTGTTCCATCATCTCAGAGTTTTATATGTGGCCCAAAGAAGAAAAGTAATCTTTTAAATACTTATTAACTTTTATTTATGTGTGTGAGTGTTTTGCTTACATGTATGAATATGCATTACATGCATTCCTGGTCCGTGTGGAGGCCAGAAGAGGGCACTTGATCCCCAGACTTGGAGTTACAGGTATTTGCTAGTCACCATGTGGGTGCTTTAAAACCCTGATCCATGTCTCCAGGCCCCAATCCATCTTACTTAGGTATTCTCAGTGTCCTGTATAGATGAGTACATACATGGCCATTCACATTCAGCACACATGAGTTTACCTGGAAAGCACTTACAGGACATTTGGTATTTCCCTAGCGCCACTTGTGCAGTTACAGTGTGCTCTCCTATAAGAAAAAGATGGAATAGAGGGATACAGGCACAGACTAAGTCATCAGTACTGATGGAGTAGCTGCAAGATTAGATGAGCCTCCCAAAGAAAGGGAGCCAGAACAGCATGAGAGGAACTTGAGGGACAGCATCCCCAATAGGTAGATCTTGAACTGAGCTGACTGAGGAACAAGGCTGTCCTATTTGGTTGAAAACCATGGATAGTGTAAGGAGGGCAAGGAAACAGAATGAGTTAACAGGTCTGTAAAAAAAAAAGAGGCTAATTAAATTATTTACTAGTATTTATATTGTATTTAATTGGTTCAGTGGTGTTAATCCTTAACCTGCTCTTATAAATGAATACACACAGACACCGGATGGATTTTAATAAACCTAGGCCCGAGTTCTGCAATCCTAGCCCATCTAAAGGTAGTTCATAATTCTATTACCTAAAAATGACCCCAGAAATACATACGTCCCTTTGGACTATTATTCTCCACACTAAGCCAATGTTCCAGGCCACGTGGAAGGATCTTCTTTAATCCACCCCATGGCGTGTCCTCCTTGTTTGCTCCTGGTTTCTCTTAGGCAACCTTCTTCTTCTCAAGATGCTCTCTCTCTCTCAAAAAGCCCACACACCTTAGTCTCACCTATCTCTGTCTTTGCCAATCTCCAGGCCTCAGCATTTATTTAACCAATCAGAGACAATTAAGTAACAGACAGCAAACAGGACCAATCAACATTTAGAATGCTTAACACCACCCCATCACAGGTCAGACAGGAGAGCCTGGGACCCCAGCAGGGGACAGGGATGGTGAATGGGCACAGCTACATAGAGGAAGTAATGATCACTGCTAGAACTCAAATATGGACAGGCAGGCCTTGAGAGCCCTGGCAGAGGTCTTTTTAGGTCCCAGACTGCCATCTGGCAGCAGCTGAAACTCCAGGCCAGACACACTCATACTCAATTTATGCAAACCTTCACCTAAGTAGTATTGCTTAGGAGCACAGGCACAGACTGGAGTGATAAAACAGCAGGCACAGAGACTAAGCTATGAGCTACACTCACAGCCTTTGGGTTTGGCAGTGTACGGAAGTCAGGACTGGGGCTGCGGTTCAAACCTTCCAGCACTATCTAGCTCTGAGACTTTTTTGTTTCAATTTCAGACAATGTTATGGGGATTGAACTTTTTTTTTCCCTAATGACAACAGCCTCATCTTAATGCAATTACTCATTTAGTTAATAAATATTTTCCAGTCTCTCCATGATAAATTATTGAATTTTAAGCACTATGGGCATGATAAAGTGCCATCAATCTGAGGATGTCAGGGTCGATATTAACCATTCTAAAATTCCTTACTGTGGTCCTTTATTACTGTAGAGATCCCTATAGAAAGAAGTGATTTTTATAAAACAAGTGCCTAAGATGTTTAAAACCCTTTTGCCTATTAAAAAAGAATTTTATCATTATAAAATTGCTAATAAATACAAACATATGTAGAATGACACCACACCCCCATCTCATCACACGGGGGCAAGCACTGGTTGTACACGGTGCCATTTTCCTTGTATTTCTCTGTACCTTAATGTCTATCTGGTTGCTTTATTAGTTTTGAGGTAGTATTCCCCAGTGTAATTAAGAACAGATTATAAGGTGTGGTGGAAGTTTGGATTTCTTTGGAAACACAGTTGTGTTGAATGAGTGTGTAAGGGTTGTGGGAGTGCTTTGTCTCCTGCTGAAAAACGGACTCATGAAAAGGGCATGCAAATCATCCTGATGACTGTCACCTGTGGGGAATATATTTACATCCTTTGATGGACAGACTCCTGGGAGAGTTCGTGATCTTGGTCAACAGGAAATACCTCATGAGGACGATTGGCCAATGAGAAAACATCCTTGTGTATAATTGGACGCAGTATAAAAAGGAAGGCCCAGAAACTCAGAGGGGCTTTTTTTTTTTTTTGCTTGGCTTTGCTTCTCATAGCTGCTCATCACTGCTTCACTTTCAAAGACTCAAGACAATGCTTTTCAGAAGGTTGCTGCTGCTGAGAGTTGCGGAAGATTGCAGGCTAGGTTGAATGGAGGCCATGTGACTTCTCATTTGGATCCTCAAGGCCGTAGGAGGAGTGCCTCACCTGCTCCATGGGGGTTCAGCAAGCTTGGGCAGGCTGAAGAGACCTCAGCCCCAAGTAGGGGTGGGGGCTCTGCCATCACCATTGCTGATGATACCGTAGCCCGGTAGCCACTCCTCCGCTGCTGATTGCTCTGTTCCCATTGCTGTTCTTGCTGATTGCATCAGTTCCTTGGTAATGCTGGTTTGGCTGGACTGCTGACTAATTGTCCCAAGGACTTGCACCTGAGGACGTATTCATCTTGGTGTCTTTTCTCATATGCCTCAGGTTGGTGTGTTGGAAGGTGTTGAGAGTTAGTAATAAATAGTTTATAGGTACACCTTCGATAAGGGAAGTGAGATGACTCACTGGTTGAAGATGCTTGCTAAGCAAGCCTGTGGCCCCAAGTTTGATCCCCAGAACCCAAGTAAAGGTAGGGAGAGAGAACCATTGCTACAAAATTGTTTTCCAACCTCCACATACAACACTGTATCATTTACCTACCCTTCCCCATCATTAGTACACAATTTAATAAAAATATTATTATTTAAAATAATAAACTTTTTTTTGAGTCAAGGTTTTATGATATAACCTAGACTGCCCTTAGACTTGTAACAATCCACCTGCCTCTGCTTTACTAAGTACTGGGCTTTCAGACATGAGTCAACATGCTTGGCTTTCTAAGTATTTTATCTTCTAAATAAAACCAAACCAAATGGCGTCTCTATATTTTTTCTTTTTTTTAATAATTTATTTTTATTTCTTCAAGTTACATCTCAATCACAATCCCCTCCCTACTCCTCCCTCCAGTCCCACCCTTCCACCCTCCTCCCCCTCAACCCCCCCATCCTCTTCCCTTCTTCTTTTTTTTTTTTTTTTTTAGTTTAAGGTATTTCTTTTTTCCCCCCAACAGCTCTCCCTTTCAGTCCAAAAAATGGTTCTTTTTCTTATAACTATAAATACAATACAAAACAACAGAAATAAATAGGCCATGATTATAAGAGTTATATGGCTTAGCATACATTCCCAATGTCCAGTCCATATGTATTTGGCACCTGACTTTAACATTCTACTATCTAACCATCTCCATGTGTTTAAAGTTCTATATCTAACTCAGCTTTCATACTAACTTGCCTCATAATTTTTAAAATATCTTCTTAGATCCAGAATACCCTCTTGATTCCTAAACAACTCAAAATTTAACTATGAGACTCTAGCTATCTATTCTTCAACCACCTCAGAGACCTGAGAGGGATAAATATATATGATTATATAGGAAATGCAGGGCCTGCAGCTTCCAAAACTAAAAAATGACATACCAGTGGCTACCTGGACAGTTCCCATTTTCTCTCCATACATTACAGCATCAATCTTCAGCCATTTGGCCCATTTATCTGACAGACATTGATTGTAGAGCAGGAATTATGAAGGACTTACCTACCCTGTCTTGGCAGAGCTAGGCTGTCGACTTACCTGCTTCCAAGTTTTGTCCTTTTTGGACAGAAGTCTGTCTACAGTTGAAGCAAGGGGTTTTTCTTGCCAAGAGAACGGCTTACCACCAATTCAATCATCTCCCACTGGAGATTCTTCAATGCTCATCTTCTACTTGGAGTAGAATAGGGGGTGCTGTCAGGAGCTGACATGTCTCGATATCAAAAAATCT
>CAJQZJ010011617.1:5106520-5125323 GCA_907164525.1 Lophiomys imhausi
ATGCCGGCCTCAGTGCTCCTGTTGCTGACTGCCTCAGATGCTTGGGTACTAGGGTGAGTGACCCACCCGCCCCAGTATTTGTGGAGAACACACTGTCATGGGCTCTGTTTGCAGGCAGTCTTGGCTCCTAATTGCTTTGCTGTGACTGGGTTAGGTCTCTGCCTCTCCGGTACAGTGCACACTGTGGCACCATGTTGGAAACTCTGGAAAAAAATAATCTCACTTACTTTTGCTCCCCTTGGTGTGGCTTGAGTGCAGGCTGGATATCAGGCAGACAGGCGGGGCCGCTTGTCTGTGGCTGGAGCCGTGGGCTGGATCCGCTCCTGGGCTAGATCTCTAGCCAGAGCTCCTCTCCAGACCGGTGACGGAGCTGGCTGATCTCAGGGTTGTGTTCCCGGGAACTGCGTGGGCTGTTTTACCTGGTGACTGGTCTCAATGTTCGCTGTGGGATTTCAGACACCGTCTGTGTTTCACTGTAGGCTAGGGGACCTCACATTCACTCCACAGTGACTAATCTCATTCACCTACTACTCAGATGCACTGCTCTATGGTTGGCGCCATCTTGGATCTCTTGTTTTGTTTTTGTTTTTTGTTGTTTTGCATTAAAGCAACAGGTGCTTATTCATGAAGCTTTTTCTCTCCATATGACAATGGGTGACATTTCTGTGTCCACAGCTCACTTCTGTGTGTTATCACACAGTAATCACATTAAGATTATGACTACTTTTGAATTCTACAGCAGAGAATCTATAACTAAAGGGTGTCAGGACAGATGGAATTGTCTAAGCCCTGGCTCTGCAGAGGGCACTGTGATATACGTGTTCTGTGCTCCCCCCCCCTCCACCCGACATTCACATGAGAAAGTCACCATCAAAGTGATTCCATCTCACAGATGAGGTGGCTGGGGCTGGAACTCAGTGGGGACTTGCCTGGTTGCACCCCATGTGCAGGTTTGAGCTTATTTGAAGCTGAAGACTGGTTCTTAGGCCTTATTCACGCACAGTGCCAGTCGTTCTCGTAGGATATGTCCTGAGAAGTCAGATTGCTACTCCTCAAACATTCCCCAACGTGGCTGCATCATGGAGCACAAGGTTACCTGGTTAGGGGAGTGCAGAAAAAGCCCCAGAGCAGAGCTTTGTATTGATTTCACTGTGGGGTCATGAAAGGGTTGGTCCCTCGAGCTCAAAGTTAGCAATGTGCCTTTAAGGTGTCTTGTTTAAATTTAATAGTTGTACACTAGACATGATGCCCCTTCTGTCACTGTCCCAGGTTACCCTCACTCCTAGTGATGTTGAGGTTCTTACTCTTAGACTAAGGGCATCTGTTTCTGAGTGGCTCTTGCCAAAGGTAGTCCCCAGGCAGGGGAAAGAGAAAAGAAGCTGAAGCGGGCACAGGAAATGCCTTCAACTGGAGGAAAAGATAGAGATCTAGGGCTGAATATTTGTAATGGATTATGGGTTTATGGGCTGAGAATGATGTTGTGAGTGGCTGAGTGTAGCCTCATCCCTTCCTGGGGGCCATTGATACCACTTTCTCTGTCCTTGATGGGCTCAAATGATTTGTTATCCTAGTGATACCCCAGGCTGGGCGTGGAATTCATTAGGTTTTTGCTGCCAGAGACTTTGTGGACTTAAGAAGAAATATGAGTGGAGCTTCCGGAAGCTCATGTTAGGCTTATAGGTTTGGAAGACTGCTCACTAAACAACAAATCCTTCAACAATATCAGTGTGAGACATATGGAGAGCATTTTTCTAAATTGCCTATACATTTTCAACATCAGAATGAAAAATGCCCTGGGCCTGCACATTTTGTTTTTGTTTGGAATTTAAAAACAAATGTGCCTCCCACAGCCGACTCTGGGTAGTGATTCAAACAAATAAATACACTTAATGACCAAATCAAGAGCAGAGTTCCACCATACACAGAACTCTTATCCCTCATTCTTGCCATTTAATATGTTGAAATATCAATTTCTTCTACAGATGAAACAGTCTGGATTCTCAGCTGCCTCTCATGGAAAGAAGATGAACCTTCCAGGCATGTGCTGAAAGTGGAACTGCACTTACCGAACACTCTGACGACCTGACATGCAACCATGACAGGAAACATAATGGTAGACTGTCTGCCTATGTGATGGTATCTGTGTGATGGTAACTGTGTGATGGTGGTGAGATCCAAAAGTACAGAATGCCATTTGAAGAAGATGAAACAAACTGAAAGTCCATTAGGGGCTAAGCCCATTCCCACTGACTGTCTCAGATGGTCACTTGTTATTGTCAAGGATCTGAGTACAAAGCTGGATAGAAATAATTTGGCAGGGATGCATGAGTAATAAAGGAACCAAATTCACGAGGACAGCTTGATGGTGTCTCCTGTGCTTGACTTGTGGAAAACTAGTGATGTGTCCCAAGTGCCTTCTGAAGCAAAGCACACTTGTTGATTCAACAGGAGGGAGAAGAGATAGCCCTTGGGTGTCTCTTTTGTCACACACTGATTTGGACGTAACAAGAATCTGGTCTCTCTTGTATTAATTACTTTCTTCCTTTCTGAAATAAATGCCCTGACAAAAATGCTTAATGATGGAAGCATTTATTTTGGCTCACAGCCTTAGGGTCCAGCCCATTACATTGGAGGTGTGGTAACAGAAGCTTGAGGCACCAGGTCAGGTTGCATTTATAGACAGGCAGCAGAGATGGAAGAATGTGGGTGCTCAGTTCACTCTATCCTTTTTATTCGGCCCAGGACAGGACCTCTGTGTTTTTTATAAGAATACCACTGGACTACGGAGGGCTCCACCCTCAAGATGTAATTACCTCCAGAATGGAACATTTCTAAGAACTGACTCACTGGGGACTGGTTTTGATACTCGAAGGAGAAGAGGTACCAACATTAAGACCACAAGAGATGGGAATACAGACTTTTCCATTTTAGGGGAAAAAAGTCAATGAAAGTTTGTTTGCTCTAAACTATGCAGTTGAGGACCTGGACAGAGTGAGAATCCTATGCCCAAGTGAAGCAGTTCAGGGCTAGTGGAAAAGGTTTCTTGGTGTGTAAGCTCAGGCATGATGTATTACCCTCTGTTATCTCTGTTACCATCCCCCTGAAATAAGGGCATGATACCCTTCCCCTGACCAATGCCTTCACATTTCTGACCAAGCTCAGTCTCAGGTAAGTGAAGTACAAAGACAGAAAACTATCCCCTTTACCCACAGGGAAGTAGAATTTTGTTCTCAACAGCATTCTTCAACAAGTCTACTGTGTAAGACTAGAGACATCAACTGAATAAAGATCAGTGTTTAGAAAGCTATGATGATTTAAAGAAAATCCCGCTTCAGCTAGAGGAAGAGATGCATTTTTACAAATTCTGCCATTTAACCTGGAGGTGGATGTCCTACTCATTACAGCTGACACAGAAAAGCTGTCTCAAGTCCAGTAACCAAACCATTGTCATGGTTTACTTTGTGGCTGGCTGAAATCACCATGTGGCTTCCCACAGGGAATGAAGCCTTTCCCTCAATCAGAAAGCACCTTTCCAGAGGTGAGGGTGCTCTGGTAGAGAATGTTTTTCTTCTGTTTTCCCACAGTCATTTATTTTTCTAATAAAGTGAAATAGCTTGGGTCTGGCTTAGTTAATATTTGGACTGTGAAAAAGGATTTTTTTTTTTTTTGAGGATTGTAAACTCTAATAGCTCAAATTAAGGGCAAAAGTTAGCTGCCAAGGAGTGAAGTTTGCAAAGAAAGAAGTTTGGTGGGCAAAACCCTTCAGCCACGGTAGATCAGCACAATAACAAAGGGAGACAGAGTGGGAGGAACCAGCTTCCCAAACCCTCAAAACAAAAGTGTCAATTAAAGAAAAACTGTTCAGGGGAACCAGCTCAATAGTGGAAAGAACTACACAAAAGGAACTCAGATACTGCCAAAGATTCAGAGAAAGAAGGCAAAACAACAAAACAACAGAACACACACACACACACACACACACACACACACATACACACACACACATACACATACATACACACAAATCCCAAAAAACTAATAGGTTTTTCCACCAATGAAATGAACAAATTCAAGCCAAATCAAAAGTATAAAGGCAAGTTTATTTATTTATTTTTTCTTTTTTTTCAACATTTATTTGTTTCTTCAAATTACATTTCAATCACATTCCTCTCCTTCCTCTTACTCCAGGTCCCACCCCCTTACTCTTTTCCCCCTCACCCTCCTATCTGCTTTCTTTTTAAAATTTAAGGTGTATCTTTTACCACCAATATCTCCCCCTTTTAGTCCAGTAAAAGACTCTTTTTCTTATAACAATAAATACAATACAAAACAATAAGAACAACTAGGCAACGATTATGAAAATTATAAGGTCTAACATAGATTTCCAATGTCCAGTCCACACATATTTGGCAACTGATCCTAATAGTCTATTATCTATCTTTCTCAGTGAGTTTAAAGTTCTATACCTAACTCAATTTCCATCCTAACTTGCATTAGCAACTTAAAAACGTCTTCTTAGACCTAGAACACCCTTTTAATTTGTAAACAACTTAAAATTTAACTGTGAGACTACAACTATCTAGTCTTCAACCATATCAGAGACCTGAGAAGGATAAATATATCTGAATATACAGGAAGTGCAGAGCCAGCAGCTTCCAAAACTAAGAAATGACAGACAACTGGCTTCCTGGACAGTCCCCAGTTTCTCTCTACAGCATTGGAACATCTATCTTCAGTCTTTTGGCCCAGTGTCTCTGACAGGCATTAACTGTAAAGCAGGAATTATGAAGGGCTTGCCTACCCTGTCTTGGCAGAGCTAGGCTGTTGACTTACCTGTAAAGGCAGGTTTATTGAGTGGCAGCTCTCAGGTGAGTTCACCAGTCTCAATAAGTGGAGGCCAGTGAAGTTACCCACATTGGCTAAAGCAAGGGGGTTTTATGAGTTTTGGGTACCAGGTGATGACCTGTAAGCTAGGAGCTGGGATTGTGCCCATGTAAGGTAAAAAAGCTGAGCTCCTGATGGGTAATCATTGGTGAGTAGCTGGAAGCATGGAGAGATGACTTATTAGCCTGGAGTTTTCTCCTTGTTAGCAGGGTTGGTTGGGGGAAGAAGAATAAATGGGGTTTCTTAGTTTGTGCAGGGGATGAGAAGGGTTCCAACCAAACAATCAGACACAGTAAAGACCCAGAGAGCAAAAGCAGGTACAGTGGTGGTAACCATTGAAAGTGACTACTGAGAACCTCATGACTCAGGGGAGGCAGCCACAAACACAGAGGGCAAAGAAGCGAGTCTCAGAATTTGGATGGGAACTAGGGGCTCCTCTACTCAAGGACAGAGACACAGGGTATCCTGTTGGAAGACTGAGCATATGGTTTAAAGACATCAAGAAATCAACCTTCCTGTTTTCACTTGTTGTGAAAAAAGAGGCCTAACTGACTTATTATATCAGTTTGAAGTCCTAAAAGTTCTTATATAGCAGGTTGCTGTGAAAAGATGTTGGCCTGAGGCTCAAAGACTCCTATAATAGTTCCTGTCTTATAAGAAGTTAGAATAAAGGCATTGAAGGGCATGTTTTAGATTGATTAACAAACAGGAGACCGGAGTCACATCTCAAATCCAAGCATGTCCTCCACCCACTATACTGACAGCTGGCAGATGTGTCCAGTGACTGAGACTCACTGCTGGTTTAACAGATCCAAGTGTCAATGGCTAGGACAACAGATGTTTTCTTTGGCTCTGTAGAGTTCAGGGTAGATGTTCCTCATAGGCCCCCCCCCCCCAAAAAAAAAAGCAGCTCAGGAATCCATCCCACCTTCATGTCCACACTACTGTCCGAACCCACTATCTCCAAGGTCCCCTTACATGGGACTGACCACACCACTTCATACTGGACAGCAGGCACAAAATGCCCTTTCACCCTTTGGTGACTGGAAAGGATAGCAACACCACTTAGATGCAGGAAATTTATGGGAGCAGGTCATTCTCATGTCAGTTAGGCAGTAAGGGTGTTTGAAAAAAAGCCATAGGTAAATGTTATTTTATAATCTGATTTAAAAACATACATAATGCATAGGTATATATATATATATATATATATATATATATATATATATATATATATAATATGTTGACTGGAGCTATGCCACACAGTGGGATAATACTCCCCAAGAGCTTTAGACTATCTAATAGTAACCCCAGTACCAAGCATGGAAAACTTCCCTTAGAGTTGTTGGTAAGGGTGAGTTCAAGAGACCCCCTTTAAAAAAAACAATATAGGTTATTGTCATTGTCCTTGGTTATTTCCTAAAAGTTGAAGGTAAGACCCTACTGTTGAGAAGATATTAAATACTTTGGAAATAGGACCTGAAGGAATTGAGCTGGAAATGATCTGGAAGTCTCCTAGAAGACTGTCTCTCAGTATTCTAAGCAAACTGCCAAGGCAGAAAAGCATTCAATAGTCCTTCCCAGTTTGTGGACAACAACAATAACTCACCTGGCAAGATACTCCCTGTAGTACAATAGTGGCACTTTTATTGTAGAGGTAACCAACAGTTGTCTAATTTGACTCAAATCTCACTCAATGGGAGGGAATTTATGCCATGAACCTAGCCATATGCCAGTGGATCTCGGAGTGGTCATAGACTCTAAAGGAGAGACCACTGCTGTCATTTTTCCTAAATCAATATAGTTTCAAACTGTATTCTAAATAGTTATCATTATACCTACAGACAAGTGTAGCTCTTATCCCTCATAAAAACAGCTTAATTTTCAGCCAGAAGAGGCTATTTACAGAGATCAGTTGGTCAAAATGCAAAGAATAAATGACCTTTGGGATTTAGCCCCAACTGATACATCTACAATGTATACTTATACCTATGCTATGTATACATACACTCCTATACCTAAAGTTCAGGGAACATCATGGAAGAGGGGATGGGAGATTAAAAGCTGGAGGATCAAGACACCTTTTGTTCAATAATCATAATGTCATATATTTGTATGAATGACATTATCATTATATAAATAAATAATGTATATATAAATGACATTATCTATATCTACATCTCCATCTATACCTATATCTATATATCGATATCTATATCTATATCTAGATGTCTAGACCAGTAATGGCTGTGGAGGAATGTGAGGGATCTGTGAGAGGATGGAGGAGTACACATTACAGAAAAGCAAATTAAAATGCTACGTAGGACAGGCCACAGTGGCACTGTCTAGAAAGGTTTAGGAGATGTGGCTTTTTCTGGAGAAGATGTCACCGGCGGTGGGCTTTGAGAGTTTAAAGACTGGCCCTATTTCCGATTGCTCTCTCTGTTTAATATGTAAGCTCTCAGCTTGCTGCTCGAAGCTGCTCTTCCTCTTTCCAGCTTTATCTGTTCTGTCATCGATCCTCTATTGAAAGAAGAGCGGAGCACAGAGTGGCAGGAAGTCATTGGGATGACCTCATATCCACTTCTGGACACTCATAAGCCATGTCATCTCTCTCTCTGGGGATCACTGCCGCTGACTCACTGAACATAGCCAGAGGAGATGCCACTTCCTGATGAGGTCACAAAAGACCTTGACCTCTTCTTGCTGGAGGATGTTGTCTTTGGGGTTTGTTACAACCTCTCATGTAGGAGAATGTGCATCTACGGACTGAGAGCGCCTTTGTTCCACAGTGAGAACCTTGAAGACCAGCAGCACCCCTGGGGCTGAGCTGGCAAACAATGCTTTCTTAGTGGGCGGTCTCCAGAAACACCAGGCCTGGCCAGCAAAAAGGAACGCACTGAGCGAGGTCCAGCCAAGCGTATCTAAATTTCTGAGCTACCGAAGCCACGGGACACAATCACATATTTTCTTAATCGGCTAAGTTTAGGGTGATTTACTGCCCATCGAGAGATGACTAGCACGCACAACCGCCTCATTTAGCTATCTTGAGATGTTATATGTATTGATGTTTTGTGAACATGCCAACGGATCAGAAGTTATTAATCCTACCAATCTGTTATAGGAAATGGACTCTGCTAACTCGAACATAATTATATGCAACAAATGACAAAGGCATTTAAGGGAAATCTTTGTTCATTTCCACTGGGAGTCATTTAAAAAATTAATCAGGCATGATTATAAATCTCCAAGCTGTCCTTTGAATCTATCTCTCTCTTGGATTCCTTCTTCCTTTTCCCCTCCCCCTCCCTTCCTGTCTCTCACTGTTGCTCAGATTCAGATTCCAGCACAGGGTGGCCCCCTCCTACCCCCAGGGGTTCTGGAGCCTGTTTCTGGTGTCTGGACCTACTTCTATTTCTGGAACCAGAAAAAGTCTCATTTTTTACCTGTGTCCTGGCCAGTGAGGTGGGATTGTTTTTCTCCTGTAAGGTTACCAAAGCCCTGACTGTTTTGCCCTGACCCTTTGAGACGCCATTCCACTTCAGCTTGCCATGTGATGGATGAATTGGTAGATAGTTCTGGACTCACTCCTCCCTGGATAAACTAAGGCATGAAATTTCTAGGATTTCCAGTTCTTTGCTCTGTACCTTGATGGTGGCCCTTCTTCAGCATCTTCTCTTCCATACAGAGGCAAAATTAGGAAAACTGCTACAGAATCTTTCCACACACTTTCATGAACTCTCATAATGGCAAAGGGGGCTGAGAAGGGGTGCTGTAGGAGCCAACGTCAGCTGTGCTGGAGCTGGGGATTCAGTTGCTAAGACCAGGAGATTTACTAGTGAATATCGTAAAACCACACGCTTAAGGGTTAAATTGGCTTTGTGATCCATAAGCAGCTTTGAAAAGGGCAGGGTTTTTTTTTTTTTTTTTTTTTTTGAAGGGGGAGAATCAGTCAGTATTCTTGATGTTTCTTAATTTCTTTACATACATTTTATCAGTGAATAAATAGTGCCATGCTTTTTTAAACACAGTGTGGCTTTAAACAAGCAAACCAAAACCCACTGAGCCTCAAACGTGGTTGGAGCAAGTTTGTTCTAGGCCATGTGATTTTCACGAATAAACGGCTGTCCCAAGTCATTGGCCATCTGCAGTTCTAACATTCAACACAAACCAGACACCTTCGTCTCAGTTTCCAGATATCCTAACAGAATCCTGAAAGCCAAGTCCCAGGAAGCTTCCTCAAAGACGACAGAGTTTCAAGAAACTGTAAATGAACCAAACTGAAGGTAGACTGCACCATTGCTGCAGGCAACAGGCCTGGGAGGGTGACACTATCTTGTTCCCTGCTCTCCACCAGCGAACACATCTGCTGACTTGAGAGCAGAATCTTAGAGTATTGTACATCCTGTGAGCTGGGAAGGAGAGGGGGTAGGAGGTAGTGTGGGGTGTGGGTGACAAGGGGTAAGGGAGCTGTCAATCCTGGGAAACGCAAAGCAAAAGAAATAAGCTAACAAAAGCAGCTATAACAGGAAGCCAGAGGAGGCTGTGTAAGCGAAGGAAAAATAGGCCACCTGGTCACTCCATAAGTGATACAATTTTATGTATAGCAGTAAAAGTGCTCTGAGAATCAATATCTGCTTGACTTTGGCTCAATTCAAAAGGGGCTTAAAGAAACATGTGAGTACAAGCAGATTTCACCATGAAAGGAATTATTTCAGTCATCCTGGTCCAAATAAACTTAACAGTTAAAATAATTAGCAAGCACCTCAAATGAGCTGTGAAATCAATTCTCTTTATATACATGTAAAGGTGTTTTTCTTGGTGTCTCTTGGAAAGCTTCTATGTTTCTTACCTTATTTCATAGTTCACCCCTTCATAAGGAAGATGAAATCCTACCTCAACCTCTGTAAAAATATAAAGTCAGGCATAGTGGCAGAAGTCTATAATCCCAGCATCTAGGAGCTACATGTAGGAGGGTCAGAATTTCAAGACCAGCCTCAGCTACGTAGGGATTTTGAGGACAGCCTGGGCTACAAGGAGACCTCATTTCAAATGAGACATAAGAATCAGAAAAATGAATGAAATGAAACATAATATGAATAATATGTAAATGTAAAGAATATTGCAGAACAGAAAATGAGCAATGTCATTAAAAGACAGTTCCTCTGCCTCTCCTCAGCTGCTGATTTCCTCATCTGTTTATTCCAAGATTATAGACAAACCCACTACACATTAAATAAACATATGTTTTCATGTGCATTTAAATTTGTGTTGTGTAATTGTGCTTTGATCATATATATATTCTTACCCAACACACATACACACATATAAAATGCTTTGATCATATCCCTCTACTACCCTTGCTTATCTTCTTCCTTCTTCACATTTTCTTCCAAATATTCTTCCCCTTCCTATTTTCATGTTCTTATTTTTGTATCCAATGCATTCAGTGAGAGTTGCTTAGATACACATTTGTTGTTTTCAAATTGACTTTTTATTTATATGCATGTGACTGTGCCTTTGTGAATTTACTTGTATCATATTCATATACTGCCCAAGGGGGCCAGAAGATGGCATCAGATCCCTTGGAACTGGGGTTACAGGTAGTTGTGAGTCACCCCGTGGGTGCTGAGAGAGCAGTGAGCACACTTGACCCCTGAGCCACCTCTCTAGTGCCTTGAACCCACCCATTGCTTTACTTCTACATGGTGGCCCTTTGGTGCAAAATATATGCCTAAATGAAACAGATGACTTTCTGAATAATTTACATAATTATCACAAGGGATACATATTAACAAAGGGGAAGCTCTCCTGTGAAATAAAATAATGTCATGAAATATTTTCTTAGATGCCTTTTGTAAGGCTTAGTGTCCAATCCCCAGTAAATGAGCAGCTAGAAGGAAGAAGATAAGAGAGGGTAGTAGAGGGATATGATCAAAGCATTTTATATGTGTGTATGTGGGTTGGGTAAGAATATATATATATGATCAAAGCACCATTACACAACACAAATTTAACCTTTTTGGTTATTTAAAGAGAATTAAAATCTGTTAGATTATTTAATCTGTGAAGCATCAGTCAGCTGCTGTTGCATGGCTCTGTAAGCAGTGACATTTTGTAGCCAGTAGCTCCTTGCAAAGTTTTATCTTAGAGTCTAAGACTTAGACAGATGGTGTGACATAAAACTGTTAGGATCATTATTTATTCCATAATATTCTGGTTTAAAAAATTTGAGAGAGCGGATCTCCATTTTAAGGATGTCCTGGGGCATAAGGAGAACAATGTGTAAGACTTAATTTAAAAAAAAAAAACAAACAACTTTTGGAGGAAGACTTTCTAGAAATAATTACAGTGCAAGTCACTTAGATATGCGAGTGTCTGTAACAAGTGGCTCTAGAAACTATGGAGGCAAGAAACTACTGTTTCTTCACAAAGTCTTGCTTCTTAGTATGCTTTGGGGCTATGGCTCTCAACACACCAGATATCTATTTATCTTCAGCTACTGCATTTAGCAGCCCATAGAGTATCTTTCTCAGTATATTTCTCTCATATTTCATCTGGATTTAGAGTCTTAGTGGTGGCTAATGCCATATTTAAATCAGATTGGCTTTCTTTTTCACTAAAGAATACTTTGACTACATATTGCCATTGTAGCAGGCTACAGCCCAAAGACCATTCTGGCCAGCTACATAGATAATTCTTGGCTCTTGGGATTGTAACATATAAATAAAAAGGAGAAAGTGCAACAGAGAGTGCAATACGGCTCACGACAGTCAACATATTTACTCTGCAGTTCTTTATGGAAAGCTTGGCCTGCCCTTGCTCTACAGAATAAGGTTCAAATTCCTGCCTGGGCATTTGAGACCCTGCTACATGGGCTCAGCACAGTGTCCTCCTTAATCCTTAGCTATTGCTCTCAGGCAAGTTCTCCCATGTTCACATCAGTATTGTTTCAGGACAGGAGAAGAGCACAGCATTTAACAACAAATGGAGAGCTCCCTCAGACCCACAGAGCCACAGTCTGGCTGCCTGTCAGTCAAGTTTTAGGTATACACAGGGGAAAGGGAGACTTTATCTGCTCTATAAGGACTGGGCTTTCTACTCGGACACACCACGCAGGTAGAAAGCAGAGCATCATGACACACCAATAGCTAGTTAACTTACTCAATTCAGTGTCTGCCTGATTAAAGGGAAACTTGTAAAATTCCTCCCTTATCCCTCCACTCTTCCCTGACTCAGTGGTTTAAAATGATTCCAGAGTCTTTGCAGAACTGGGAAAGAAAAAACTGAATAGAGAGGCGAAAATGTCAATTGTTGGTGGCTAACATTAGCAAGATGGTGGAGAAGCCCAGAACCTCCTCTCCCCCATTGTCTCTGAGCAGGGACGCACAGATCAATTCCTTTCATAAGAAATGCAGGAAATAGTTGCGTCTCCCCCTTCCTACCCCTCTGGGGGAATACAAAGAATAACCACTTTCAAAATCAGTAGGAAAACTCCAGGCATCCCCTTACCATGGTCTTCACCCTCAGCACAGTTCTATTTAAGCTGGAGTGACTCTCCAGTCTTAGATTCTCCCCAAAAGGCAAAGAGTGACCACACACTCAACTGCTGGGGAGGCCTTCCAAAGAATTGGTTTGTGGTTTACTTGTGTCAGAGCAGAAGTAAGACCCAGAATATTCTAGATCCCTGGTACCTGCAGAGGATAAATTCGGTGACTGGAATCCCACAGTCACTATAGCCATTCCATCTCTGGGAAGGAGAGATGCTATCATGTACCAGGTGTTCCTTTTCTGCAGGGTTGTGAAAGGGCTTTATTTTGCTTATTTTAGAGTAGGATGGTTCCTGGTACATTAAAGGCTCTTCAAACCACTGAGTACTGAGAAGGTGGGGTGGACCAGCAAGCACCATTTCCCACAGAGCCTCTTTTTACCCAGTGTATTAGTTGACAAGCCACAGCCCCCACCTTTTCACTGAAAAGGGAAAGGGATAGGCCACAAAGTCAATATTACCACTGCTTTGAGTTCTACAGGACGGCCTGGCTTCTGTCTTTCTGGCTCAAACTGATAAGATGCAATGTGCTCTGGATGTCCCTGGGCAGGAAGGGTGAGGAGAATTATTTGGGCTGGAATGCAGGTCTGAGAGGCCCACAGGATGGTGAAGATTTTGTGAGGTTAGTCTGTGAAAAGTAGGGGAGATAGAGGGTTTTCTGATGTATACTTGTCATTAACGAGTCAAGGAAAGGAAGATGCATGATCCAAATGAGTAAGAGAAAAAGCTAGAAACTGACATTCATGGAACAATGGCACTTTATCAATACATAAATTATATAAATATGTAAATGCATGAGAAGATGTAATATTGATTCTGTGATAGAGAATTCAAAATAACCATAGCAAAAACTCTTAAGAAGCCCAGCTGAAAGTGTATGAACAGATTTAGAATTTCAATCAAGTTTCGAAGAAGCATCAAACAGAACTCAGGGCCAAGGAATTCAATAAACAAAATTGAATAGTAGCTCAGTGGCATATCTCAGCAAGGCAGAGCGCATGACTCCATGACAGGCCACTTGAGACCATTCAGTCAGAATAGAGGAAGGGCCTTACAAGTGTAAAGGGATCAGTACATCCATGAGGGGAGGCCAGCAAGAAGAGAGAGAGAGACCAAAATGACCACTGAGAGGGGCAAAGGCTAACTAGCTCCAACAACTGTAGGAATGGATATTTAGGTCCAGAAGAATGAAGGAGTCCAAAATTAGACCATTGGAAACAACCAATGTGAAACACATCAGCCTGTTCAAAGACAAAGAGAATTACAAAAACAGAGAGAAAAGCCATTTAGATTCATGGATGAGAGCTTTCCTTAGTCACTCAATGGATTTTTTTTTTTTCCCAGAAGGAACATCGCAAGGAAGAATAGAATGGCTGATAAATCCAAAACAGAAAACAAAAGTCTACCAACACATTGTACTAAGCACAGCGAAGCTGTCCTTCAGAATGGAGATGTGCTTTCTCTACTTTCCCAGGCAAAGAAATCTTGAAACACTTCACCACCAGACCTGCCTTCTGAGCTGGATAAAGAGACTCAGGACTTTAATCACAATGCTCTAAATGCTCAGGCAGGAGGATTGCCATGAGTTATGATCAGGTTGGGCTACACAGTGAGTTCCAGGACAGTCTGGGTTACAGAGTGAGATATTAAAAAAAAAAATTGAAGGAAGAATTTTTAAAAGTAGTTTTCGAGTTGAATGAAAGGATGCTAATAAGAATGAAGTATGTGTAGAGCTGAACGGTCCCAGCGACACTGGATTGCAGTGGTGGTTGCAGGCCCCCGATGGAGACAGCCATTGAGGAAGTCTGCCAGGCAGAATCAACTGGGCCACCCATCCTCCTTGGTGCCCGACCCTGCTCTCTGCCAAGGACCCCGCCATCCGCCGTCCCCAGGCTCCCCCAATGGACACCTCAACTCTCCTGGAACGACAAGAACAGAGCCCTGCCCCAATCCCACCCCTAGGATAATTGCCCTCCTTTTCTTTTTCTTTTCTCTTCTCTGGGGGGGATGGGGGGGGGCTAGGCAGCACCCCTCCTGAAGCAAATTCGGCCTTCTGACAACACACAAAGCGCCATCCCCCAATCCGGGTCAAAGAAGAAATCACTCTGCCACCCTGGAGCCAAACCAGCTCCAGTGCACATACCCTGAGATCCCAAAGGACAACCTGCCTGCATGGAGACGGCCCCCTGCAAGTAGCCTCCAAACCTAGGTCCCTCCAAATCCCA
Source organism: Lophiomys imhausi (assembly GCA_907164525.1). Lineage (NCBI taxonomy): Eukaryota > Metazoa > Chordata > Mammalia > Rodentia > Muridae > Lophiomys > Lophiomys imhausi. The sequence continues at coordinate 5,121,179 of CAJQZJ010011617.1, forward strand.
TGTGTGTGTCTCCGAACTCCAATCATTGGGAACAGGGACCTGTGTTTCCCATCTGAAGGGACCAAAGATGTGCTCCACCACTCATGGATCGAAGTCCCTCTCCATTCAGAGTTTGCCCTGCATCAGGCTGACCCCGAGCTCCGGGATCTGCCCGCCTCCGTCTCCAGTGTGCTGGGAGCTGGGACCAAGGGTGCACCCCCCCCCCAATGGCGGGACCAAGAGCATGCACCCCCACCACCCCGCTCCGCACGACTCCAGAGTACACAAGACCACCCACTCCAAGGTGCCCCCCCCCCCCCCCCCGTCCCCGCCGAAGTCAAAGGCACGGGCCAACACCACAACCCTCCTGCACTTCACCCTAGCTCCACGTCCTCTCCACACCTGGAGGTCCGCAAATCCAGGCCGAATGGCTGCATCCTCTGCTCCACCCACAGTGCCCCAGCCCCGCCCCCCGCCTTCCCCCTTTCTTTTCCCTTTTCTTTTTTTTTCCTTCTTTAGTCAACAAATTCACTTGTCCGTTGCCTCAGGTTACATCCTTATCATATTGTCCTCTTTTCCCACTTCCTAGCCCCACCCTCCCATGCTCTACCCCCTGACCCTTCCGTCTTGTTCTTCTGGGGTGGAGTGTCCCTGCCTAACAGTCTCTCACCACAGATCAGGAGTCATATGAGGGCCAAGAGCCTCTTCATTCACCGGGGGGCCTACAAGGCAGTACTGCCAGTGAATGGTGTCTCATTGCTACTGGGGGAATACTAAAAAAAAAGACCAACAAACACACAAACCCACAAAAACAAAGAATATCAACAAAAAAAGAGAGGAAAAAGAGAAGGGAAAAGGAAAGAGAAAAAAAGAAAAAAAGAAGGAAAAAGAAAAAGATAAAAAAAAATTATGTCCTTGTTCCTTTTGATGTGTTGGTTGTAGTACAGATATCCTGCACGATATAGTTAAAATCCTACTATAAGTGAATAGATGCCATGTGCATCCTTCTGAGACTGGGTTAGCTCACTCAGGATGAGCTCCTCTAGATCCATCCATTTGGTTGCAAATTGCATGATTTCATTGTTTCTGATAGCTGAGTAATATTCCATTGTATAGATGTACCACAATTTTTTAATCCATTCTTCAGTTGAGGGACATCTGGGTTGTTTCCAATTTCTAGCTATTACAAATAAGGCTGCTATGAACATAGATGAGGAGACTTCCCTATGTCTCCGTGAGAGGTCCTTTGGGTGTATACCCAGAAGTGGTATGGCTGGGTCCTGAGGCAAGGTTATTCCTAGATTTCTAAGATATCGGCAGACAGACCTCCATAGTGGTTGCACAAGCCGGAACCTCAGTGAAGCCTGCAAGATCAGCTTCTGCCTACAAACCCCTTAGGTCATCTAAACAGCTGAGAACAGAAGGACTGAACATAAAAGGATTGTACTAACATTTTAAATCATTTTTCCCATTTGGGTTGGGGCCTCAAACAGGTCTACTACGACCCAAATCAGCAGGAAGTCACTTTAAGAGAGCGACGTCCCATGCCCAGAGGGTGGGGAGGGTGTTTCTCCGCCCTTCTTTTTGGTTATTTGAAGGATAACTGAAAACTCTGTTATGTAGGGGAAGAGACTACATGCTGATAAATGGTCCTGTCTTAATGGGTTTTGGAGGTTAGCCCCAGGGAATTCCTACTTTTCATTTTCTGTATCCTTCTTCCTCTCCTATGTAGGAGTGCATGGGCTTGAGAAAAATGAGATATAGACATAGCACAGGAAGGTCCAAGAAGAAGGGGCAGATTATTGAATATGCCCTTATACCTTTGTATATTGATACAAAATTAGTAGTTTATTTGGCTAAAGTGGTATTGACCATTGTTTATTGTGTAAAAATAAGATTGTATTGGATTACATCGGTATTGATCTTTGTATATTGATACAAAATTAAGATTATAGTTGGCCACAATGGTATTGACCCTTGCATATGGACGTAATATTAAGATTATATTGGGCTACATAGGCATTGATCTTGGTATATTGATACATAATTAAGAGTATATTTAACCACAATTGAATAGATCTTTGTATATTGATACAAATTTAAAGATAATGCTTCCCAATGGTATCATACCTAGAGATACTTAAAAATAAAATGTGAAGTTCTGACCTCTTGATACCAACCGTCTAAAACGGTCTAGGATAGTTAAAACAAACTCCTAGTCATGCAAACATGTCTCTTTGTTGGCTACTATGACAGTCTATCACAGATATTCTCTAAACTACCCAGTAATCAAGTTGCTAAGAGACAAGCAACATTTGCTTATCTAAATACAAGAGATGGATAGGGCATCTTCAAAAACCCCTAGAAATCTGCAGAATATGGCATTCAAAGATGTTATCTTAAATCAAGATTTTTTTTTTGATATCGAGACATATCAGTGCCTGACGGCACCCCCTATTCTACTCCAAGTAGAAGATAAGCATCGAAGAACCTCCACTGTAAGATGGTTGAATTAGTGGCAAGCCTTTCTCTTGGCATGAAAAAACCCCTTGCACCAACTGCAGACAGACTGCTGTCCAAAAAGGACAAAACTTGGTAGCAGGGAAGTCGACAGCCTAACTCTGCCAAGACAGGGTAGGTAAGTCCTTCATAATCCCTGCTCTACAACAAATGTCTGTCAGAGAAACAGGACCCAAAGCCTGAAGATTGATGCTGGAATGTATGGAGAGAAAATGGGAACTGTCCAGGCAGTTATTGGTATGTTCTTTCTTAGTTTTGGAAGCTGCAGGCTCTGCACTTCCTATATAAGCAAATATATTTATCCCTCTCAGGTCTCTGAGGTGGTTGAAGAATAGACAGATAGAATCTTGTAGTTAAATTTTGAACTGTTTAGGAATCAAGAGGGTGTTATAGATCTAAGAAGATACTCTTAAAAGTGTGTTGCAAGATAGTATGAATGTTGAGTCACATATAGACCTTTAAACTCATGGAGTTGGGTAGATAGTAGAATGTTAAAGTCAGGGGCCAAATAGGTATAAACTGAACATTGGGAAGGTATACTGGGCCAATTTACTCTCATAAATGTGGCATATTTATATCTATTGTTTTGTATAATACTTACTGTTATAAGAGAAGGAACCAGCTGTTGGACTGAAAGGGGAAACTTCTGGAGGGAAGAGGGTGGAAGGGCGGGATAGGAAGGGGGAATAGGGAGGGGTTTGTTACTGAGATGTAACTTGAAGAAAAAAAAATAAAGTATTTAAAAAAAAAAGAATGAAGTATGTGTATGAAAGGGTACAGCAAGGTCAGGCTGTATATATAGACTAACATAAAACAGGACAGTATTACAATGGTGGGCATATAGTCACTTTAAATCTTAGCATAGAATTTAGAAAACAAATTGAGCGCTTGTGCATTGCTCTGCCTGAGCTGTTATGGAATTATTTAGTAATGGTTGGGATTCTGTAGGTGGGGGTGGGTGTGGACCTCACTAAATCCAGGCTCTTTCACACATTTCAGGTGTCTTTGCTGGGTGGATGGCCATAAACAATAAATTGTCTAGAAGGATCAGGCAGTGGACACCTGTTAAGTATTTTAGCAAGGTCAAACTGTGAGGCATGCTTTTATTGCTGGAAAGAAATGGAATTCTGTGTAAGGCTACAACTAGTCAAAAATACAGATATTTCAGTTAGAATGTCTAAGACTTCAGTGTCAGTTTGTCATAGTATTGAACTCCAGGCCAGACTGATGACTTTTTAAAGCCATGGTAGATAGCCTCTCTCTAAAATGAGACTAAAATTTCAAGAGGAGCTGACTTGAGACAACAGTTGTCAAAACCTATAATTAGCTACAATCCACCCAAAAGTACAGGGTAGTTTATTTCAGAGTAGTTTCCCTACCTCTTCTCTCCCAAGCCTGAGATCGGCTAAACTGTTTCTACTTTGTAGGTTTTGTGATTTGTTTCTATTTACACAGGAATACAAGATCATTCTGTCCAAATTATCCAAACAACAAAAAAACAAAACAAAACAAAACAAAAAACTAAACAAGCAAAACAAATCTCTTCTTTCTAAGAGGAATCTCAATTCTGTGTCTTCAGTGCGCTGATCCACACAGCTTGTGTGCCGGCTCCCAGGTGAGAGCCAGCAGGATCACTACTCAGGGAG
>CAJQZJ010011617.1:5125333-5149938 GCA_907164525.1 Lophiomys imhausi
GGTGGGAGTGGCATGAATTGTTATGGATAGGTTTCACACATGTGGTGAAATACTGTGTGCATGCACACATGCATACAAAGGCCTGTGTGTACATGTGGAGACCTGAGGTCATTGTAGGATGACTTCCTTATCATGTTCCATTCTAGTTTTTGTAGATAGGAAGGTCTCTCCCTGAACCTGGAGCTCCCCAGTTCAGTGAGGCTGTCTGGAAGATGAGACCCAGGGGTCCTTCTGTCTCCCACACCCTAAAGGAACAAGCATCTTTTTGCAATAGCCAGGCTCATGAGCCACTGAACATTGGTAAGCTCTGAGCCCCCAGTTATTGTGAGCAGGACACCGATACAGGAAGCAGCGATTAAATGCCTACTCCCAACCTTACTCCCACCCGCACCCTTCCTACACCCCAACCCTGTTTCTATGTAATTCTCCTACAGACATGTATGAGTCCTTAGTAGTCGTTCTTGCTTCAGCAGAGCCAGGCATCAGGGCACAGTCTCAAATGGTCGTCTCAAATGCCCCAGCTTCTTCTGCCACATGCTTTGACAGTAACCTGTGAAGTGACTCCAAGCCTTGACTTCTGTGCATGTTTATTTTTTTGACATGCCACTTTTCTGGATAATGGCTGACTTACGTTTTTAAAAATACAAGTCAGCTCTTCAGAGAAGAGTTTGACACACGCTCTGCAGTATGATTGCAACTAAGACACACACATCTCAAGAACATTTTACGGTCGGTATTTTTCTCAGAGTTTCATGGCTGTTTATTTTTCTTGAAACCAAATGTCAGCCTGCCAGTGACCCCTCTGTCCCCCTGGCTCATTATGCTGCCACCTTTTGGGATGACATTCTTCAGCACAGGGCTTAGCTAGTACAATGGGGCTATGTTTGAGCAAGTCAGTTATTTTAATTACACCATGTGCAATGTAGACTGTCTCCTCACAGAGAAAGGAGATGGTTGTTTTGCTAAAAAGCCCCAGGAAAACTCACACATTGACATCTCACCGTGCAGGGGCTTCTGAGCTCTTGAGTTTGAAATAATAGAATTTTTGGATTCATTTCTCTTTTTTACCTATGAGAAACATGCTAAAAGTTTAAGTAGTTGCATACAAATTATTGTACTTTGTAGGTTTTATAATTTTTATGCCTGCCTTCACCCTCCCGCCCCTACTGTTGTAGTGTTTAGCTGGGATAAATCTGGGGAGTCGTGCCCTTGGATCTGTACTTTGTAGAGTGAAAAGTGTTACAAATATTTGTTAATTTTAAATAGAGCGAGCCACTGTTGTTATTTAGATTTAGTATAAACTACCTTCTGCCCCTAACTGTGTTAATATGTGGCCCCTCTCCTTTGTCCATTCTGTGGTTTATCTAACATTCTGGTGCAGGCCCAGGTTCCCTTGCTTGGCCTTCACACAGCCTCATTTTCCAAAGACAAGTGGTAGTCATTGTTCCCCAAGTGCTGGGGACTTTTAGATAATATAACTCAGTCTCTGTTGCTTACCTGATTCTCTTTGAAAACTCGCTGTTCCCTAGAGAATAGAGCTGGAGAAGAGGGCTGCTGAAAATAGTAGGGATTAGAACATTTTGTTTCTTTTTCTACCAGTTGCTGTGATGTTTTTTGTTGGAGGAAGGTCTAATACATTGTTTCTGAAAGGCTGATTCCAATGCTGAGATCTGGTTACCACCCCTTCTGAGGTAACCTCTGATTTGTTATTAAAAGTCACTGATGACCAATTAGCTGGGCAGAAAGAGTATAGGAAGGTGGGATTTCCTGAGACAGAAACAGGAACCCTAGATTTTACACAGAGGATCTCTTTTTCTGCCAGGAGTTACGGAAGCAGACAAACATATCAGAGAGCTCTGCAAGGTACAGTCAGCCACATTGCTGTTTGGGATTAGGTGGTCTGGGTTAATTTAGATTAGCTAGTTGAGAGTCTGCCCAGCTAAGGGCTAAGCTTTGAAACATTAAAAAGTCTTGGTGTATTTAATTACTGGGAAAGGGCAGTGGTGGCCTAGTTGTTGCCAGTCAAAGCAATCCCGGCCTACTGGACTCCAGCCAAGCATGGCAGCTGTCCCTCCAGGCCACCGGCAATTCTGCTGGTCTGGTATAATAGTTTATAGTTATTAAAAATATCCGGCAGCTGCCCGGCCAAGTTGCCCCACCAAGCGGTTCCACCATGCCTATAGGCTTCTAAGGCAAGTCAGACTTACCAATCTCCTGCCAGTCTGCCAGCCTAATATAACAACTTGTAGTTGTTAATGAAGATAATTAGTTAACAGAGTTTAGGTTTCAGGTGGTGAAGGGCATCTTTGGTCCATAGCTTTTTCCCCAGGACAAGTCAGGCTGCCAGTTAAGGTGGGCCAGGCCTGCCAGCCTCCCTCCAGCCCACTAGCTGCTCTGCTGGCCTAAACTTACAGTTTATACTTATTAATAAATACGGTTGATAACTAGTTGCAGTTTCAGTTTTACTTTCCTTTTGGCCTCCATAGATTGTGTGCTGTGTTCCTGTCTGTGTTCTAGATGCATGTGTGTCTGGATCTAATGTATTTTAACATAAACCTGAAAAATCACCTCTATCAGTGGCTTCAATTTTGCACTCTTCAGACCATCCACCCTATACCCTTCCCTGCTCTGTGTGAGGTGAAGACCCTCTGTGGAGGACATCTCCCAGGATGCCCTGGCTGAAACCTGCAGGGTTCTCTTAAGGCATCAGAGTGCCTGTTACTTACTCTCAGGGCCATCTTCTCCCCACTCACCTTGGCAGGTTCCTTGTCCTGTTCCTGCTTAAGACTCTCTTGGGAGAGTCTCAGGGTCTGATTTTGAACTTTTTGTTTTTCATTCTCTGCAGCATCTTATCAGGCAGCCCTTCAAATGAAGAGATCTAGCTAACTTGTCCATGTGTATCATCTGCTCCCCATCCTCTCGATAGATGCAGCCCTACTGAGTCAGCCTAGCAGGCCCTATTCAAGGGTTCAAAGTGTAGTAGGACTACCTTTCCAAAGGACCCCACATGCCTCCCTGTGCTTATGTCTTTGCGACATTCTCAGAAAAAATAAACCTTTTCACATCTCACCTCCACATGCCCCTTCCACATGTTACCTTCTAGCTTCCCCCGGGGCTTTTGCCCAGGCATGGCTATTCACATTTTGGGAACCAGTTCAGAAGAGGTTGACTTGGGAGCACTGTGGTTGAGCTTAGTGGTTGGTGCATTGTTATGATTCTGTCTGGCCATCGGGGGTAGGAATATTTCCTAGGGATGTTCCATTCATTGTCCAGTGGTCCAAGCCTGCCCCCTCCAGCTTGTGTTGGAAGTACCACACAAAGCTTTGGGGTAGGGCTGGGGAAGCCAGGAACTATGGGGGAAGCTCCCATACCTCCCGCCCTTCTAAAAGCGGAGGCCTGGGCTTATATTTATTCTTATTTGCCTTAGTTATACATTGCATTATCCCAGAATACCCTGTTCTGTATCCATCTACAACCAACAGAATTGTGAATACTTCATGTTTTAATGTAGGAAATCATCTTCAACATAGGCATAATCTTTATTTTAGTATCCATGTTTTGTTGGCTTGCTTCTTTTATAGAACCAAATTGAATTTAGCTGATAACAGTAATTCAAGGATTCTACATTCAATTTTACCACACTCTTTCACATACACAAGAAAAAGAGATATCATTCACTGAGCTCAGGTCATTTCAGAGTGCAAACAATGCATATTTCCCTGACGCAAAATGAAGAGAAATTGCATGGTCTGAGACTTCAGCAGCTTTGATGCTATTTGAATTCTGCACACAACATTCCAGATACCTCATCTTCAGGGCTCAGAAAATGCTGCTGTAGTCAATATCTGTGCCATCTGAAATAAATAGATGGTTTTTATCTGCTCTATGCATCCCAGCACACCATGCTCGAGTTGCTTCTGAGTCCATCAAGATTGGAGGCATTTCTATAATCAGCAATGTAAAATTATTTGCTAACTTGTTACTTTAAGATAAATATTTGAACTAGATAGCTGAAAAGAAGCCCAGATTCATGCTAGGAAATTGATTTTTAAAAAAAAATCTGATTTAATCAAAGTGAAGTGAGATGTTCTTATAAGTTGCTTAGCTGACCACTCCAGTTTTAGCACTGCCTGCAGGAGGCCGAGTAATGAATTTCTCAGTTATACTTTTACTTTAATATTTTATCATTACTAGCTTAAAAAGTATTTTTCCTGTGAAATCCCCTAGCTCCCTAGCTTTAAACGCCACTGTTTCACTTACCTGAGAAAACCGCTTGCCCTTGGAGCTTGCTAGAGAATATTCAGGCACATGTGGCTGGATGAGGGTCCTTTGCTCAGGATTAAGTTAGCATGCTGGCTGCCTTGCTTATCACTGCAATGAAATATCTGACAGGATTCCAGTGGAAGAAGTGGTATTGGATATTCCTGAAAGGTTTGGTAGAATTCAGCAGTGAATGTACCTGGTCCCTGTCTTTCTTTGTGGGGAGACTTTATAACTGTTGCAATCTTTTTTTTTTTTTTTTTTTAATGGATATTGGTTTAATTTTGGTAAGTCCTAAATGTCTAGATTTGATCTATTTCTTTTAAGTTTCCCAATCTTTTTGGAATATAAGCTTGCAAAGTCTTCTCCAATGACCTTCTGAATTTTATTAGAACACATTATCACACCCTTTCACCTATAACTTTATCAGTTGGAGTCTTCTCTCTCTCTCTCTCTTTTTTAGTTAGTTTCAGTAGGGGTCTTAAAAATTTATCTTTTTTTTTTTTTAAACATTTTCTAGATTTATTGTCCATGCTGCTCCTTCAGTTCCCTGTCATTCATTTCTAACCTTACTCCTCCTTGTCATCCACTGTTTTGGGATTTGTCTCATTCTTGTATTTTTAAGACATTGTGGTACATCATTAAGTTATTTGGGATTTCTCTGATTTAAAAATATTTTTACTATCAAAAACTCAAATGATAGCACATGCTGGTGAGGATGAGAAGAAAAGGAACACCCCATAAATGGTGGGTGTGCAAACTTGTACAACCACTTTGGAATTAAATCTGGAGATATCTTAGAAAATTGGGAATAGTTCTACCTCAAGACCCAGCCATACCCCTCCTGAGCATATATCCAAAAGATTCTGCACCAAACCACAAGGACATTGCCTCAACAGTGTTCATAGCAGCTTTACTTTTAATAGCCAGAAACTGGAAACAATCCAGATGTCCTTCAACTGAAGAATGGATAAAAAAAAAAAAAAAAAACCTGTGGTACATTTACACAATGGAATACTACACAGCTATCAGAAACAAGAAAATCATTCAATTCAAAACCAAATGGATGGATCTAGAAAAGCTCATCCTAAGTGAGCTGACTTAGTCCCAGAAAGATAAACATGGTATGTATTCTCTTACAAGTGGATATTAACCATATAACACAGGACAACCATCCTACAACCTATGACCCAGACAGATAGGAACCTAGCATAACTATCCTAGGAAAAACTCCATCCATCAGTGAGTCATGGAACCTGCTGTGGGTTAGTGGAACACCTTACCCTAGATGGTGTGCCATATCAAGTCCTAGGACAAGAGGAAGCTCTTGACCCTCACATGACTGATAGAGTGAGGGAGTATGATATGTGAGGGCCTGCCTCATCTGAGGAGAACAAGAGTACTGAGAAGAGGAATAATGAGGGAGGGAGGAAAGGACAGAGGGAGGGAGAAAGGGAGGGAGGGGCCAGGAGGAGAGGAAACTATGTTTGAGAAGTAACTTGAAAAAAACTAATTAATTTTTTTAAAAAAGGGTAACTAAGTTTAAAAAATATAATAATAAAAAATAAAAATTTCACATGATGATTTACCAAAGGCATACTTGCATTACTGACATGAAAGGAAAAATGGCCTTTATTTCAGGTTAGAATGTTAGACTGCAGGGTGCCACATAGTACACACATTCTTGGACATCAGCTTATAAGCTTTTTTCCTACTTATAAAGGATATTTTCATTGTTTGCTATTAAAGAGGCAGTTCAGAGGTTTAAAATGTTTTAAGTAAATTAAGGGTTACTACAGTTCAACCTAGTTTTCTAAACCTCTAAGAACTGAAGTAATTTGGAGCTAAGATAAAATATTTGAGAAGAGCAGTGTTAGCCCATGCCTTTAAGTCCAGCAGAGACAGGAGGATCACTATAGAGTTAGTTGTCTTTTAAATTATAGAGTTACAATGAACAGGGTGGTGATGGTGCACACCTTTAATTCCAATACACTGGAGACAGAAACATGCAGATCTCTGAGTTCAAGACCAGCCCGACACAGAGCAAGCTCCAAACAGAGAAAAACTTAGATTCAGGGATGGTGGTGCACACCTTTAATCCCAACAATTGGGAGGCACGTACCTTTGATCCCAATGCTTGGAAAGCAGGGGCAGGCGCATAGGATTTGCAATGATTTAAGTTTAAAAGCTTCTCAAAAAAAAGCATGCTGAGATTCAAAGTAAATTGTCCTTTGTGATCTCAAAATATATGCACTGAAAAGTATGTTTAGTTCCAAAATATCAAAAGAATTTTAAAAATCTCATTTGAAAGATAATACTTTTTATATTGTCAAAAACCCCAATTTTTAAAAATATCTTTTCTAGGAAAGATATTACTTGGCACAAAAAGCAGTGTCCCAGAGTTAGGATTAGGGTAGGGATCTGTTCTTATCTTTCCAGGAGATTAAAAGCACCCATCTAAGTTGTCCAGGGACAACTCAACAACTGAAGCTTCTGAAGAAAAGGGACCAGACACTAAAGAAGACAAGCAAACCAGATGATTCAGCCTTGCAGACTTCCTCAGTAGCTGTTTCCTCAAAAACTACAACCAGAACAACCCACAATGGCTAACTAAGATGGTTTAGTCCCACAGACTGTTCCAGCCAGGACTTCAGTAAAATCCTGAAGTTCAGACTCTGACTACAAACTTTATAGGGCATTTAAATAGCTGTGCAGAAAAGGACTGAACACCAAATGTTCCTTTTAACTTGTTTAACAATTTTTCCATTCTTATTTGGGCCCCTTAACAGGTTTCCTACAACCCAAATCAGCAGAAAGTAATTTTAAGTGGGCAACGTCCCATTCCCAGAAAGTGGGGTGGGTGACTTTTTTTTTCTTTCTTTAATTTATGTTTATTTATTACTTCAATGTAGTATTATTATTGCTACATCTTCATCACAGTGCCCTCTTTCCACCCCTCCCATTCCCACCTCCGCACACTCTATCCCCTCTCTCTCCTATCCTACTCCTCCGGAGTGGGGTGTCCCTACAAATCAGTCCCTTCCCCACAGTTCAGCAGTCATATGAGGGCTAAGAACTTCCTCATGTACTGGGAGCCTACATGGCAGCACCACTAGGGCAAAGTGTTTCACTATCAGGTAACAAAGTCTATGTTCCTGTTCCTTTTGGTGAATTGGTAATAGTATAGTTATCCTGTACTATATGGCTAAAATATGATTATAAGTGAATAGATGCCATATACATCCTTCTGAGTCTGGGTTAGCTCACTCAGGATGAGCTTCTCTAGTTCCATCCATTTGGCTGCAAATTACATGATTTCCTTGTTTCTGATAACTGAGTAGTATTCCATTGTGTAGATGTGCCACAGCTTTTTAATGCATTCATCAGTTGAGGGACATCTGGGTTGTTTCCAGTTTCTAGCTGTTACAAATAAGGATGCTATGAAAATAGATGAGGAGATGTCCTTGTGGATTGGTGAGGAATCATTTAGATGTATACACAGAAGTGGTATGGCTGAGTCTTGAGGTAGAGAAATTCCAAGTTTTCTATGATATCACCAGACTGATTTTCATAGTGGTTGTACAAGTTTGCACTCCCACCAGCAATGGAGGAATGTTCCCCTTCCTCCACAACCTCGACAGCATGTGCTGTCATTTGACTTTTTGATCTTAGCCATTCTGACAGATGTAAGATGGAGTCTCAGAGTTGTCATGAGTTGCATTTCTCTGATGATTAAGAATGTTGAGCATTTCTTCAATTGTCTCTTGGCAATTAGAGATTCCTCCTTTGTGTATTCTCTGTTTAGCCCTGTTCCCCATTTTTTGATTGGATTATTTGGTTCCTTGGTGTTTAAGTTCTTGAGTTCTTTATAAATTTTGGATATAAGCCCTATGTCAGAAGTGGGGTTGGTCAAGATCTTTTCCCAATCTGTAGGTTGCCATTTTGTTCGAATGACAGTGTCCTTTGCTTTAAAGAAGATTGTCAGTTTCATGAGGTCCCATTTATTGATTTTTGGTCTTAGATCCTGAGCTGTTGGTGTTCTGTTCAGGAAGTTGTCACCTGTGCTAATGAGTTCGAGGGTTTTCCCCACTTTCTCTTCTATCAGATTTAGTGCATCAGGGTATATGTTAAGGTCTTTCATCCACTTAGACTTTGTGCAAGGTGATAAGGATGGGTCTAATTTCATTCTTACATGTTGACATCCAGTTAGACCAGCACCATTTGTTGAAGATGCTGTCCTTTTTCCATTATACGGTTTTGGCTTCTTTGTCAAAAATTAAGTGTCCGTAGGTGTGTGGGTTCATTTTTGGGTCTTCAGTTTGACTCCATTGATCAACTGGTATGTTTCTATACCAGTAACATGCTGTTTTTACTACTGTTGCTCTGTAATACAGCTTGAAATCCTGGATGGTGATACCTCCAGATGTTTTTTTTTTTTTTTTTTTTTTTTTTTTTTGTAAAGTATTGATTTAGGTATTCTGGGTTTTTTGTTATTGCATAGGAAGTTGGAAATTGTTTTTTGCATGTCTGTAAAGAATTGTTGTGGTATTTTGATAGAAATTGCATTGAATCTGTATATTGCTTTTGGTAGGATGGCCTTTTTTATTATATTGATCCCACCTATCCATGAGAATGGGAGATCTTTCCATCTTCTGATGTCCTCTTCAATTTCTTTCTGCAGGGACTTGAAGTTCTTGTCATTCAGATATTTCATTTGCTTGGTTAAAATTACCCACAGGGATTTTATGTTGTTTGTGGCTATTGTAAAGGGTGTTGTTTCCCTAATTTCTTTTTCAGCCCATTTATCTTTTGTATAAAGAAGGGCTTCTGATTTCTTTGAGTTAATTTTGTATCCAGCCACCTTGCTGAAGGTGTTTATCAGTTGTATTAGTTCTCTGGTGGAATTTTTGGGGTCACTTATGTATCATATCATCTGAAAATAGAGATAATTTGACTTCTTCCTTTCCAAATAGTATCACCTTGACCTCCTTTAGTTGTTTTATTGCTCTGGCTATGAATTCAAGTACTATGTTGAAGAGATTTGGGGAGAGTGGGCATCCTTGCCTTGTCCCTGAGTTTAGAGGAAATGCTTTAAGTTTCTCTCCATTTAATTTGATGTTGGCTACTGGCTTGCTGTATATCACCTTTATTATATCTAGATATGATCCTTGTATGCCAGCTCTTTCCAGGACTTTTAGCATGAAGGGGTGTTGGATTTTTTTCAAATGCTTGTTCAGCATCTAACAAGATGATCATGTGGTTTTTTTTCTTTCAGCTTGTTTATGTGGTGAATTACATTGATAGATTTTCATATGTTGAACCACCCCTGCATTCCTGGAATGAAGCCTTCTTGATCATGGTGTATTATACTTTTGATGTGTTCTTGTATTTGGTTTGCCAGTATTTTATTAAGTATTTTTGTGTCTATGTTCATGAGGGAAATTGTTCTGAAGTTCTCTTTCTTTGTTGGGTCTTTGTGTGGTTTAGGTATCAGGGTGTCTGGGCCTCATAGAATGAGTTTGGCAGTGTTCCTTCTGTTTCTATTTTGTGGAAAAGTTTGAAGAGTATTGATATTAGCTCTTCTTTGAAAGTCTGTAAAATTCTGTGCTGAAACCATCTGGCCTTGGGCTTTTTTTTTTTTTTTTTGAGAGACTTTTAATGACTGTTTCTATTTCCTTGTGGGTTATAGGACTGTTTAATTTGTTAATCTGATCTTGATTTAGATTTGGTAGGTGGAATCTATCAAGAAAATTGTCCATTTCACTTAGGTTTTCAAATTTTGTGGAGTACAGATCTTTGAAGTAAGACCTAAAGACTCTCTTGATTTCTTCGATGTCTGTTGTTATTTCTCCCTTTTAATTTCTAATTTTACTAATTTGGCTTTGTTCCCTTTGCCTTTTGTCAGTTTGGCTAAGGGTTTTTCTATTTTGTCGATTTTCTCAAAGAACCAACTCTTAGTTTCATTGATTCTTTATATTGTTCTTTTTGTTTCTAAGTTGTTGATTTCATCCCTAAGTTTGATGATTTCCTGCCTTCTGCTCCTCTTGGGAGTATTTGCTTCTGTTTTTTTTTTTTTCTTGTTCTTCCAGTTCTGCTGTTAAGTTGCTAATATGAGTTGTCATAATTTTCTTTTTGAAGTCACTTAGTACTCTGAACTTTCTTCATAGCAGTGCCTTCATTGTGTCCCACAGGTTTAGGTATGTTCTGCCTTCATTTTTGTTGGATTTTAAGAAGTCTTTGATTTCCCTCTTTATTTTTTCTTTGACCCTGTGGTCCTTGAGTAGAGAGCTGTTCAATTTCCATGAATGTGTAGGCTCTTATACATTACTTGACCTTTTTCTCTTACAGCTTTTAATATTCTTTCTTTGTTTCTTACATTTGGAGTTTCAATTATTATGTGGCAAGAGGTCTAATATGTTTGGAGTTCTGTATGCCTCTTGGAATTTTATCATCATCTTTTTCTTTTAGTTTGGGAAGTTTTCTTCTATGATTTTGTTGAAGATGTTTCCTGGTCCTTGGAGTCAGGAGTCTTCTCTTTCATCTATGCCTATAATTCTTAGGTTCCATCTTTTCATTGAGTCCTTGATTTCTTGGATGTTGTGGGTGACAACTTTTTTAGATTTCTCATTTTCTTTAGATGTTGTACTTATTTCTTCAATTGAGTCTTCCACCCCTGAGATTCTGTCTTCCATCTCTTGTATCCTATTTTTGACACTCATGTCTGTAGTTCCTGTTCTCTTCCCTTGGTTTTCCACCTCCAGGATTGTCTCTGCTTGTGCTTTCTTTATTTCTTCCTTTTCACTTTTCAAGTCATGAACACTTTTATACATTTTATTTGTTTCCTGCCCCAGTTTAGATGTCTTTGCCAATCTTTCAAATCTTTCATAGCCTTGTCTCTTTTCTTTTCATTTTTGCCTGAGTTGGCTTGGAGGTCTCTAATGGTATTCTCCATTGCTTTCATTTGTATAACTGAGGATTCTTTAAATTCTTTCAGAGATTTAATTTCTTCTTGTAAGGACCCTATCATTTTCCTAAGCATAGATTTGTCATCATTTTCATCTGTTTCAGCTGTGGTGGGATGGTCAGGGTTTGCTGTATTAGCACCACTGTATTTTGCTGGAATCATATTTCCCTGATTTTTGTCAGATTTATTTTATAGCTGACCTTTAGCCATCTGGTTGTCCTTAGCTGATTGTTCCTAGTATCTTCTGTACCTGGTGCCAAGGATGGGGCTTTGGTGTAGAGGTGGTCTGTAGCTCAACACAGGCTAGGTAGGATCTTGTATTCAGGGCTGGATTTCAGTAGGACCCTGCAGTTCACCCCTTCCAGTTGTGTCCCAACTGGAACTCAGGTCAGGGTTTGTGCGAGATGTGTTATTCCAGCCTGCAGAGTCTTGGGTTCTAGCAGGTCTTCCTAGTGATGTCAGTGGGGCTCAGAGGACCATGGATTGTAAGCTTGAGCTGCAGATACCCTGCTGTTCATGTGTCTGGTCTGAGGATTAGGTCTGTGGTTGTGTTCCTCCTAGGGGGCTCCTCCTAGGTGATCCCTAGTGCACCTCTGTATCTCTTGGCCCTAAGCAGTAAGCTCTTGTAGTCTGAGTCACTCAGGCAGTTCACACAGGCCGAGAACTTGCTGCTCCAGGTGTGGAACTCTAGATGCTGAAGATGTGGTATCCTGCCTAAGTGGAGCCAGGTGCACTGGCTGAGGGGTCTGATATGAACAGCACAACCTGTCCACAGGGCTTGGACTCAGTGGAGTTCACCAGCCTTTTAACTTGACCACCTGTCTTTCAGCCCGCTCTGATCTTACCATTCCTGTGGCTCTCCTGGAATTCATTTGGGTGCTGGAGCTGCTCTGTGGAAAGTGGGTACTCAGGAAGCCGGCAGGTACCTCTATCTGGCAATCGGAATTGCCCGCCAAGGTCCCGCAGTGATGATACCTGCGGGACACTGTATTGGCGCAGAAGGCGCACCCTGCTACAGGAAGTGTATTCTGCTGCTTTGTCTAGCTGCAATGTTCTTCTGAGTGATTGTAAATCCAATTCAGGGGCCTGTATGTCCAACACCTTTCTGGGTAAGCCCACATATGCTTACTCTTCCCAGACCACCACTCCACTGGAGATATACCACAGTGGTCCCACTGTTGTCCTGTAGCTCAGAATGTGCTGTGGATCACAGCCATAATGGCTACACTGGGAATACCCTTGCTCCTGAGGCTCCACTAGTTCTTTTTTTGGTGCCAGAGCACCTACATGGAAGCTGGGAGCTCTGGAGGCTGGTGAGTACCCCTGTGTGCGGTTCAAAGCTGCTCGTTGGGTATTTGAGTGGCTCATACCCACGGTCTACTGTCCTGGTGATGATTCTCCTGCTTCCCCGGCTTTTGTGGCTTCCTCAGTTTCTGCCTGGCTGTTTTTCTGAGTGTCTGAGAGTCTCACCCAGGGACTTTTATTAGTCCTTGAGTTCACCAGGTGAAACCCAGTGGGTTCACGCCTCTCAGATTGTTGCTCGGTATGTTATAACTCTGTGGTGTTATAGTTGTTCCCCCCCCCCCCCCCCATGTTCAAATATGTCTGAACTGGCTGCTGCCATCTTGGAATCCCCTTCTTTCTTTTTTTAAGAAAGGGTTATGGATGTTTGTTGTTATTTAGGGGGACTGGTTACAAGTTGTTAAATGGTTTGTTAATCAAGGTTTTAGAGGTTAGACCCAGGGATTTCTCTCTTTTTCTTTTCTCTATCCTTCTTTCTCTCCTAGGTAGGGAGGAAAAGACTTGGAAAAAATGGGATAGAGACATAATATAGGAATGGTAATAAAAAAGGGATATATTATTTAATATGCTATTATGTCTTTATATATTGATAGAAAATTAAGGTTGTATTTGGCTCCATTGGTATTGATCTTTGTATATTGATACAAAATTAAGGTTAACTCTTTTTAAGGTATTGTACCTATGTAATGCTTAAACATGCAATGTGAAGTTTTCAGATTTTGATAGCAACTGTCACAAACTGTTTAGGATAATTAAAATGCAAACTAACAATCATTCAAACTTGTCATTTTGTTAGGTACTAGCATAGTATATCACAGTTATTTTCTAACTTAATCAGAAATCAAGTTGTTAAGAGACAATCAACATTTGCTTATCCAAGTACAAGGAGATAGATGGGTGGTCTTCAAAAACCTCAAGAGATCTGTAGAATATGACATTCAAAGATGTTTTCTAAGTGAATATTTTTTTAATATTGAGACATGTGAGCTCCTGACAGGACCTCCCATTCTACTCCTGCTGTGTCCAGAAGACACTCTTTCCCTGTAGTCATCCACCACTTTAGATTTTTATACTCTTTCTGCCCTGTCTTTCACGATGATCTCTGAGTATGTTAGGAAGGCACAAAAGGGGGAGAATTCTGCTATCTCTTATTTTCTTCACCTTGATCAGTTGTGGGTCTCTGTGTTAACTTACATCTACTGCAAACAGAAACTTCTCTGATGTGATTTGAGGTATATTGTAATCTATGAATATATGGATAAGTCATTATGAGTCATTTTAATACTATGTCTATTTAGAAGAATAATAATAGTAGATTCTCCTCTGGAGTGTATGACCAACTAGCCACAGTTATTGGCCTTGACAATGGAGCCAGATATGGATTCCATCTTGTGAGTCAGGCCTTAAAGTCAATTGAAAATCATTGGTTATTTCCATGATGTTCATGCCACTATTGCACCAATGGGTACATCTTGCCGGAACAGTAATTATTGTAGCTTGCAAAATTCATAGCTAGGTAAAACTGATTATTATTATTATTTTTTTTACTCTAGTAGTATACATGACACCTTTCAGCCCTACAAAAGCTAGTCAGAAAACATGAAGCTTCCAACTCAGTGCCAGCTTGATTCTTTCATGTTCTAATACTCAGGTATGCATTGTCTTCAGCAATATAGCCTCATGTTCAAGTTCTTAAGAGTGACCAACAACATTGGCAACAGCCTGTAATATGTGGGTGGTCTTTAGGTTCTTGCTCCAACAAAGGCCAACAATTCCAAAGGTATAACCCATCCCTGGTACTAGGCTTTTTATTTGTTGGCCTCTGGTGTCTAAGAGGGGAATTGCCACACTGTTTTAGGATAATCCTTTTTAAATACTTTTTATATCTGTATATTTGACTATTTAAAGATGTATTTACAGTAATAGGTTTTTATATGACTTTTTCAAAAGGTCTTTAGGGTTAACCCTCCCAGTAGTTTCTCTGCTACCCAACCTCTAACTCTTCAGTCAGTTTAACCTTTCCTATTCTATTATATCCCATCTTTGTATTACTGTGTTCTATTTCTTCTCTCTTGAAAGCTCCCCCACCATGGTTCCTTACTAGTTTCATGCTCACATAGGTATCCCAAATGAAACACACAATATGAAGAGTCAAAGCTAATATCCATAAGTGAGAGAAACCATATCACATTCATCTTTCTGTGTCTGGGTTACCTCACTCAAGACGACTGTTACCAGCTCCATCCATTTACCTGTGAATTTCACAATTTTATTTTTTTAACATCTGAGTAATATTCCATTGTGTAAGTGTATACCATTTTCATTATTATTTTTCTATTGATGGACAACTAAGCCAATTCCATTTCCTAGCAATTGTAAATAAAGCAGCATTGAAAATGGATGAGCAAGCATTTCTGTAGTAGGATACGGAGTATATGTACAAGATATATACTGGTGTAGCTGGATCTGTGGTTGATACATTTCTAGTTTTTTTGAGGAACTTTCACACTGATGTCCATAGTGACTGCACTAGTTTGTACTCTCATTAGCAGTAGTAAATGTTCCCCTTTCCCCCCACGTCACACCAGCCTTTGTTGTCATCTATTGTTCTTTTAAATCTTAGCCATTCTGACTGAGGTAAGGTGAAATATCAAAGTAGTTTGAATTTGTGTCTCTTGGTGGCTAACTATGTGATTTAAGGAGATTTATTTATTTTATTTTATATGAAGTGTTTGTGTACACAGATATCTATGCACTATGTATGTGCCTGGGACCTTGGAATTTGGATGAAGGTGTTGGGTCCTCTAGACCTGGAGTTACATAGGGCTGTGAGACAACATGTGGGTGCTGGGAATCCAACCCAGGTCTCTGAAAGAGAAGCCAGTACTGTTAACCTCTGAGCCATCTTTCCAATAGTATGTGATTTTTTTTATAATGCAATACAATTTTTAATAAAAATAAAACAACAAAATAGGAACTATTTTCTTTTTATTATTTTTTAAGTGAAGAAACTAAGTTCTAGAGAGATTAAATGGATTGACTTTCCATTCCCACTCCCAGCCCCCAAACAACTACCAATCTATTGTCTATCTTTATAGACCTGTCCTTTTTCCTCCAACATAATAATTTTTATTGATTATCTGGGAATTTCACATAATGCACCCCTATCCCACTTGTTTCTTGTCCTCCCAGGGTCACCCTTACACTCTTGTGCCACCCCCTCCCCACAAAAAAGAAGACAAAAGAAAAAGAAAAGATACACCAAGTGCAATTTTTTTTTTTTTTTTTGGCCCATGTACTTACTGGAACATGGTCAAACTCCCAGTGGCCAGTTGCTTAAAGAAAACTGAATCATTCCCCACCTCCAACCCTATCAGAAGCCATCAACTGTGAAGGACTCTCTCCAATGGCCTCTTGTTTAGACTTTCTTTGGGGGGGGGCATTTTCAGAGAAGCCTTTAATGTCTCTCATTCTTGACTGTGAGGCTATTGCCATTGATACCACTACAAAAGAAACTTCCTTGTGCAAAACAGTCAGAGGCAGCATGGATCAAGGACTTCCACATGGCTTCTGGTAATGGCATGGACCACAGACATCCACCTGGCTTACTGTGGCAGCACAGATCACAGGCATTGACACAGCCCTTAGTGGGAACACAGGCCACATACCTCAACAGGGCCCTGGGTACAAGGAAGGTCCACAGACATCAACATGGCTTCAAGTAAGAGCACAGACCACAGACATCCACATGGTCTTTGGTGGTAACACAGACCTTGCACATCAACATTGCTTCAGGTGGAAGCACAACTGTGGACATCTACACAGCATCCAGTGGCAGCTCAGAACAAAGACCTCAACATAGCCTCTGACAGCAGCATGGCCTACGGCCATCAACATAGCTTCAAGCAAT
The DNA here is from genome assembly GCA_907164525.1 of Lophiomys imhausi. Classification (NCBI taxonomy): domain Eukaryota; kingdom Metazoa; phylum Chordata; class Mammalia; order Rodentia; family Muridae; genus Lophiomys; species Lophiomys imhausi. Next base: position 5,141,770 of record CAJQZJ010011617.1, read on the forward strand.
AGCATGGACTACAGATATCAACATGCCACCCTCTACCTGTCATACCTGGACCACAGGCATCAACATGGCGGAATCCTCAAGAGCTCCAGGAAGCCACACACTGTCTTGCCCTTAGTGCCAGCTGCCCTGCATTGTGCTCACAGTCTGTGGGCAGCATGGTCCTGGGCTTTTCTCTCAGCAGAGTGAGCAGCTCAGGGTGCAGCAGTGGTGGCTCCATTCTTTGAACTGGGCACTGGGCTGAGGACTGACCCTAATCAGTAATAACATGTTCTTTGTCCACTGCTGCCATACTTCCATATAGCTCCTACACCTTCAGAGCTTCTCCATGGTCCCTTGGGTGCCAACAGCAGCAGCTGCCATCTTGAATTTTCTATAGATCTCAGGTTGTGAATTTTAATTATAAACATTCATGCTGTATATTTTAAAGTTGTTTCCAGTGTAGCCAAAGGATTCTGGCAAAGCTGTGCTTCATTTTCATCACATTCTAAGGGAATTTAAAATTTCTTCTCTGTCTTCTTCATTCGCAAGTGTTTTGCTCAGACTCCAAGTATTTGTGTAGTTTCTTTTGTTATTGATTCATAGTTTCATTCCTCTACATTTGGATAGAATGTATATTATGATTTTAATTTGTTTGTATATGTCAAAACTTGTATTATGACCTAGAATGTATTCTGTTATTAGAAATGGTTTCTCGTGTGCACAAATAAAGGTATGTCCTATTTCAAGGCAGGATAGAGCCTGGTCATAGGAGACTTCTCTCGGGCCCTGCCTTTTTCACACTGAAGCTTTGTGTACTGAGTCAGGGGCCTTCATCTCTACCAGCTGCAGGGTAGCTCTCTGCCAGCTCTGAGTGGCAACAATCAACCATCAGACTTCAGTTAAAGCACATGAGAAACATTTCTATGGTGAGTTTTCAGGTAGGTGAGCAGAAAAGATGTTCTCTCTCCCTGTGTTTTCACACTGGGGATGGGGGTGGAGGGGGCGAGGAAAATTGTTTTCCAAGGAATGTGGTGTGTGTTTATGAACTGGTTCCAAGGAAGAAGTTTGTATCCAGAGCAGGCCTGAAGGAGGTCTAGCACTCATGACCAGTTCCTCTAAACTGAGTTTCCCAAAAGGTTTTTCATCTGCAGTGTCCTGATACAACCTAAAATTGGCCAGAAGTTTAGGGGGGTCCATGTCACAGTTAATATCTCCCCAGCTGAGTACAAGGCCACTGAGACAGAAGGGAAACCCCGCCAGAGCCCATCAGGGCCCCCCTTCTAATCTTGCATCCTGTTAGACATTCAGGGTCCTGTGGCTACATGCTCATCTTCATGAAGATGCCCTTGAAGGGGACGTGCCAGAAAATGCAGACACTGTTGATGTCTCCACAGAAATATGTGCGGCTGCTTGCTTTCTTGTAAGGTAAACAACAAGGTAAATGTGTGCAAGCAGCGGGGCTGTAGGCAGCCCAAATCTGTCAATCAAAGAGACAAAGCGTTGTCCTGTTGAAATTCCTTCGGCAGGGGCTTGCAACAAAGCAAACTTTGCCTTCTCTGGTGCTAAATGAAAATTCCCCTTAAAGGATTCAGAAACTCGGGGCTCTTGAAGGTGGACATATACAAACCCCCATGATTATTTAAATGTATATGAATTTTGTATATATATCTATGATTTTCTAATGTATAAACAAGTTTCTCAAAACAATTTAGCATGCAATTATTATGTCAGAAGTCTAAGAAAATGTGGGTGAGGTAGGATCCTTTGTGGTTTCCCTTAAACACTTAAACACTATAGACATTCTAAACTCAGTTCTTGACCATCGAACTTTATCAAGAAGATTAAAGTTCACTTATTCAGATGAACTTGAGACTATCTCCCTGTAATTTGAGTCTCCATCATCATCTCTCAACATGCTCAAAATCTACAATGACTTTACTTGTTGTCCAGACAACAAATATTCTAATTAAAATGTTGATACCTTACTAAATGCCAACTTTCTTGGCACATGGAAATAATCTTTTCCCTCTCCACTTGATAGGTGTACTCACTATGTTTGATGTTAACTTGACCCAAGCCAGAGTCATTTGGGAAGAAGAAACTTCAGTAGGGAAAATGCTCCCACTAGATTGGCCTGCAGTGCACACTGTGGACAGTGTCATTCATGGGCAGGTGGTCCTAGTATGTATAAGAAAGCAGATTGAGCAAGTATGAGGAGCAGTTCAGTAAGCAGCACTCCTCCACAGGCTCTGCATCAGCTCCTGCTCCCAAGTTTCTGTCTTGACTTCCCTGGATGATGAACTACAGGTAGTAAAATGAAATAAATTCTATATCTTTTCCTCACCAAGTTCCTTTTGGTCCTCATGTTTTATCACAACAATAGAAACCCTAACCTAAGACGATAGGTCATTTATTAGCTCTCTTTTTTTTTCATTATTTTTATCTGGAGTATAAAATAATGGGTTTCACAGGATATTTTTATATATGCTTATATATTGTTTATATATAGATGTATGTGTGTGTGCATGCATTTGTAAGTATATGTGTATGTATGCACATACATGGATATACATGGGTAGGGCAGTAGTCAAAGTTATGAGTCATTCTTCAGGTGCCATTCACGGCTTTGTCCCCTGTCTCTGTTTCTATCTCCCATACTTATCTATAAGCAGGGATTACAAGTAGGAAGCACCTTATGCAACTTTTAAAATATGAGTTCTGGGGGTTAAATTCAAAAGTTCATATTCTTGACTTACTGAGCTATCTCTCCAGCCCCTAAAGTGTTAAAAATGTAATCATTAACTAATGCTGATATCTTCTGAATATCTTTAGCATTTGATGCTGATATTTGTTTTTTTTCTTTTTTTTTAATTATTTTTTAAAAATTTATTTAGTCAAGTTACACCCCACTTGCAGCCCCCCCCCCCCCCCCCCCCCCCCCCCCTCCCACCTTTTCCCCCTCCCCACTTCTTCTCCTTGGATGAAGGGAGCCCCCCCCACCTCGGTTCATCAAGTTGCATGAGGGCTAAGTGCTTCCTCTTGCCCTGGGGCCCGATAAGGCGGCTCAGCCAGGGTAAGGTGCTCCACTAACAGGTAACAGAGACATGTTGAGACATGTTGGACACAGCCCCCTCCCAGCTCCACTTACTAAGTTGATGTGGATATTTCTAACTTTATAAAGTCTAAGGTTAAGTAACCTGTCGATTTTTTTTTATCTAACATAAACAATTTTAGGTGAAAGGACAAATAAGTGATTTGTGAACAACATTTAGAAAGATAGGTCAATCCTCAGAATTCTTGAAGGTGTAGCTCCACCAATGGCTTCTCTCCATGAGTAGGTAAGCCAAACAACACAGGTAACCTGTAACAACACAGGCCTAACAACATAGCTCAGCGCTCACATCACACCATGAGGAAGGGAGGCCTCAAGCCTTCAGTGGTTCTGAACAATGGCTGAAGGAGTCAGTGGATAGAGTTGGTCTGATAATTGCAGTGTAAGCTTTGGAGGCTGGAGAGAGATGCGGCTGGCTCCATCCTTTCTTTGTTCCCCCAGTCACCTACAGCATCCTATCTACTTCTAGATAGGAGGAGAAGGAGCCTGGAGGCATCTGCCCCTTGGGCCAATTCTCAGGTGCCCATAGGGATTCCACCTCACAAGGACCAGTAGGACCCATTCTGGATTACAGGACTGCTTGTGTTACAATGGACTCACATCCAGAGGGAAGCCAGCCTTCTGTTAACAAGAACAAGGTGAATATTCAGATCAAGTACACAGACAGCCATCCCTGACACAGGTGCAAACAAACAAAAACTCGGGTCTTCTTTGTGCCATTCTAATGTTTCATAATGAAATATTTTACATTTATATACCACTTTAAACCCTTTCAAATGGTTTTTATATATGTTTCTATGGCTTTATATTAGTTTGTCAGACCTTCCTACTAAATCATTGGAAATATTTGTCACTCTTTATAGCTACAAAATCTGGAATTTCTATCCAAATGATTAATGGTGTGTTTCTCCTGCTATTTATATGATTTCTTTAAGCCAATTTCCCTGTGATGATTTCTCCATGGTGAGAATATATATTAATTTGACGATATTTGCTAAGCCCATTCACAAATGCCATAAGGTGCATTACAAATTCATTATTCAAGATACAAAGTAGAACTTGTCTTGTAGGTTTTAACAGTGTCCAGGAGCCAGAGGCAGTGATTTCTGCTTCTTATCCTCTTGGGGCTGCAGCTCCAGCCCCCTCCTTCCCATCATGCTCCACTCCTGTCAACAGAACTTATTCCATGTAAGGGGCATTATCTGCAAGACTGAATGCAGACAAGGCAGTCCTCCTTGGCTTCTTTGCAATGAAGACCTCCAGGCTGCATGTCAGCATAAAACATAATATTTTTTTCTAATGGATTCTCAGCGTTTGACAATTTAAAGAAAATCCTGAACATGTATTCCCAGACACACTCAATTTCCCGTGTTCCTGTCTGCTATCCTGCTTCATTCTGTTCACCATTACTATCGTTTTGTCTCTCTCCTCACCTCCCTTCTCCTGGCATACTCCCCAGTGCTGTTCCTCACTGTGCCTTCAGAAGAAGGGCAAGGACATTTGCTGACAATGGAGACCCATGCACGGATACCTGCTAATGTCACATCACATCTGTCACACTCTTTCCAGCGCTTGCATACAGCTAGAGTTTGTAATTTAGCTGCATCTTCATGTCTTGTGTCTTCCACATGAGATGAATGGAACCCTGTAAGCCTCTTTTGTCCTTCTTTCCCCCAAATTCTTACTCTAGTGGTCATTTTTGTCTGAGGAAGCATCATTTGATTATTCTAACCCTTAGAATAAGGGTTAGAAAGTCTATGGCTTTCCCTTGGGGATTCACCTTAATATTGCATTTTAACTATCAGAATACTAGATTAACTTGTGTGGAAAAATTTTGTTTTAAGTTTTTAAAAGACATCTTAAAATATTTTTGTTACTGAATTCATGTAAGCTTAAAATAACAAAACTTTGAAAATTTTTATTTGCATTTCTCTCTCTTTCTGTCACTGGTGTGTGTGTTTGTGTGTATGGTGTATGTGTGACATGCATACAGGTATTTGTGGAGGCCAGAAAAGGGCATCAGGTCCCCTGGGGCTGGAGTTACAGGTCCTGTGAGTCATCTCGCATGTGTGCTGGTTCCTTCTTAAAGAAATCAGTGCTTTTAACTGCTGAGCCATATCTCCAGCCCCTTAAAATTTACTTGAACAAAGTATACAGCATTTGAGGAATGAATCCTGAGGCTGATCTCTGGCTTCTACACACATATGCAAGCATGCACACACATATACCTACACACATTAACTTAGATGGTACAAAAACTACTGTGAGCATCCTTACATTGCTTAACACAGAGCGTCTCTCTTGTAGCATATGCTCAGAAAATGTCAGAAGCATGTGTGGTCCCTTACCATCCAGAATTCAGCTCAGACTCAGGCTTTGAGTAAAGCTCTTCAGAGATGAGACCCAGACACTGGAGCCAGGGTGGGTATCAAAGACTCCCTGAGTACCTGGCTGTTTCCTGAGGATAAAATAGGGCAGGGTAGACTGTGTATTATTTCTCATCAAACTAACATTTGACACATAATTTTACTTCTCAAAATTCTATTTCTCATATATAAATGCACATATGAGATGTACCTTTGACCATATGATTTTGTTTGCTGTGTGTGTTTTTTTTTTTTTAATGGTAAAACTCCATTCTCTAGAGAAACATTTAAGTTATTTACTTTATTTTATTTTATTTTTTATCCTTATTGGTCTAACCACTATTGGGTTCTTTAAAAAAAAAAATTTCCAAGTTACATCTCAATCACAATCCCCTCCTTACTCCCTCCTCTGGCCCCACCCTTCCACCTTCTTGTCACACCCTCCCATCTGCTTCCTACTTTTTTTTCTTTATTTTTTATTTCTTCAAGTTACATCTCAATCATAGTCCCGTCCCTATTCCCCCCTCCAGCCCCACCCTCCCACCCTCAATCCGCCATCCGCTTCCCTTTGTTTTTTATTTTTTTTAAGTTTAAGGTATATCTTATTTCCTCCTACGGTTTCCCCTTTCAGTCCAACAAATGGCTCTTTCTCTTATAATAGTAAATACAATACAAAACAACAGAGGTAATTAAGCCACAGTTATGAGGGTTATATGGCTTAACGTACATTCCCAATGTCCAGTCCATATGTATTTGGCACCTGACTTTAACATTCTACTATCTAACCATCTCCATGAGTTTAAAGTTCTATATCTAACTCAACATTCATACTAACTTGCAACACAATTTTAAAAGCATCATCTTAGGTCTAAAACACTCTCTTGACTCCTAAACAACTAAAAATTTAATTATGAGACTCTAGCTATCTGTTCTTCAACCACCTCAGAGACCTGAGAGGGATAAATATATCTGATTTTATAGGAAGTACAGTCCTGCAGCTTCCAAAACTAAGAAATGACATACCAGTGGCTGCCTGGACAGTTCCCATTTTCTCTCCATACATTACAGCATCGATCTTCAGTCATTTGGCCCCATTTCTCTGATAGACATTGATTGTAGAGCAGGGGTTATTTTTTTTAAAGTTTAAGGTATATCTTTCCCCCCCAACAGCTCCCCTCTTCAGTACAACAAATGGCTCTTTCTCTTATAACAACAAATAAAATACAAAACAACAAAACTAATTAGGCCACAATTATGAAAATTATAAGGCTTAGCATACACTCCCAATGTCCAGTCCATACGTATTTGGCAACTGACTTTAACATTCTACTATGCAACCATCTCCATGAATTTGAAGTTCTATATCCAACGCAGCTTCCATCCTAACTTGCATCACAATTTTAAAAACATCTTCTTAGATCCAGAACATCTTCTTAATTCCTAAACAACTCAAAATTTAACTATGAGACTACAGCTATCTAGTCTTCAACTACATCAGAGACCTGAGAAGGATAAATATATCTTATTATACAGGAAGTACAGGGCCAGCAGCTTCCAAAACTAAGAAATGACAGACAACTGTTTGCCTGGACTGTTCCCAATTTCTCTCCATACATTAGAACATTAATCTTCAGCCTTTTAGTCCCGTTTCTCTGACAGACATTAATTACAAAGCAAGAATTATGAAGGACTTGCCTACCCTGTCTTGGCAGAGCTAGGCTGTGACTTACCTGCTTCCAAATTTTGTCCTTTTTGGACAGCAGTCTGTCTACAGTTGAAGCAAGGGATTTTTCTTGCCAAATGACAGGCTTGCCACTAATGCAATCATCTCCAATTGGAGCTTCTTTGATGCTCATCATCTACTTGAAGTAGAATCATGGTACTGCCAGGAACTGACATGTCTCAATATAAAAAAAATCGATCATATAGTTGGACACAAAGATAGTCTCAACAGATACAAGAAAATTGAAATAACCCCTTGTATCTTATCAGACCACCATGGAATGAAGCTGAACTTCAACAGCAAAAGAAGCAACAGAAAGCCTACACACACATGGAAATTGAACAACTCTTTAATGGATGACTACTGGGTCAGGAAAGAAATAAAGAAGGAAATCAAAGACTTAAAATCCAATGAAAATGAAGGCACAACATATCCAAACCTACGAGACACAATGAAAGCTGTGCTACAAGGAATGTTCATAGCACTAAGTACCTTCAAAAATAAATTTGTGACAGCTCATATTAGCGAATAAACAGCTGAACTGGAAGATTTGAAAAAAAAAAAAAAAGAAGCAAACACTCCCAAGAGGAACAGAAGGCCGGAAATCGTCAAACAGTGCTAAAATCAACAACTTAGAAACAAAAAGAACAATACAAATGAAACCGAGTTGTTTCTTTGAGAAAATCAACAAAATAGACAAAGTCTTAGCCAAATTAACTAAAAGGCAGAGGGAAAAAACCCAAATCAACAAAAATCAGAAATGAAAAGGGAGAAATAACAACAGACATTGAGGAAATCCAGAGACTCTTTAGGTCCTACTTTAAAAATCTATACATTCTCTTGGCAAGAAAAACCACTTGCTTCAACTGTAGACAGACTTCTGTCCAAAAAGGACAAAACTTGGAAGCAGGTAAGTCGACAGCCTAGCTCTGCCAAGACAGCGTAGGTAAGTCCTTCATAATTCCTGCTCTACAACCAATGTCTGTCAG